>LPNX011234018.1:212522-291871 GCA_001517045.1 Pseudotsuga menziesii
TAATTGTAAATTCTGTTTATGATACATTTATAATACACGTTACTCACCAATAATCATTTTATATGGCTCCTCGGGGATTGGTGCATATATAGGTAGTTAGACAAATAGTTGGCTTCATGGCTGCATATGTGATTTAGATGTTTGAGAACCTGAGATGAGAGGTAAGAACCTGCGCAGCACATTGTGTAGTTCCTTGCATCTTTATCACTCTTGCATTGTTAGTTAGGCATTTGCATTGCATACAATAAGTAAAAATTAAAAAAACTCGGTGGACCGAGCCACAACCGATAACCCCTTTGTTTTGTTACTTGACCTACGGTAGCCGGACCACAAACCGGATGGATTCCCTATTCCAAACAGTCAACGGGCTAGTTGGGAACGTTGATTGGGGAGAATCCTTTACTGTTGTCACCTGTGAAGTTCCAGGCCTCAACAGTTTTGGCGCTAGAAAGAGGGCCGCCAGTAGATGGTTGGTCATGGAACTTAATTTCCTGAGACTACCCTACCAGCAGATGTTTGAAAGTCTCAACCTAACCCAAGTATTTACAGATTCTGGTGCTATCCTTGAAGGACTGTTTTTCCCAGCATCTTATTCGGTCGCTTTTATTCATGGCTGGTAATCAACCCAACCCTCTAACAGCATGGAGAGCTAGGTCACCTCTAAACCTAACGCCTCCCTTGCATAACCTACCCCTAGCCTTTGACAAGCTCTTGCCCAAGTTTGACCCTAAGGAAGGGATTGTTGTAGATGATCACCTTCAGAGCTTCTACCTAGCATTAGAAGGGTTAAGGGATGGGGAGTATGAAGATGTAGTCTGCAGACTATTCCCGCACACTCTGAAAGGAGCAGCTGCATCTTGGTATTTTGGTCTACCTACCAATTCCATTCCTGATTGGGACACTTTTGAAAGAGTTTTCAGAAGTAAATACACAACTCAAAAAACACACGCCTCATTAATGAAAGGTCTTGGTCGGTTAAGAAAAGAGAAGAATGAAAAGGTACATAGTTTCACTCAGAGATTTTCACTGTACCTAAAAAAAATTTCCGCAGTTGACAAACCTTCAGACAAGGTTTTGATTGAGTATTACACTTCAGCCCTAGGGCCTAAGCTGGCCATGTTTGCCAAGATGAAAGTCAAGCCTACACTGGTAGAGACTTATGAAGAGGCTGAAAAGGTAGAGGCTGAGAGTGAGAGTGTAGAAGATTATCCTGAGCCATCTGAAGACAAGAATACTGCTAGAAGAATCCCATTGTTGTCTAAACCTAGAAAAGATCAATCACATGATCACCAAGGAATGATGAAAATGCTTACAAAACTGTCCAACTGAATAATAGACCTGGAAAAGGAAAGGGACATTCAGAAAACCTATAAGCCCCACTATCCGAAAAGAGAGAATAACAACCAATGGCAAGTTCCTCCTCCCAATTCGGCATCAATAAACATAACAGAAGTAGGAGGGGACAATTTCTGTACCTTTCACCAACAACCCCACTCTGAGAAGAAGTGTCCTCAATGGTTACATTCAATGACATTGGTGATGAATAAGTTGTTGAATCCTAAACTGACTCAGGATAGTGGCAAGGAAGAAAAGGAGAAACAGATCAGAAGAAAACCAGAGGATGATACTATGTTCTCATGGAATGGTATTTCACTGTTTGACACTGAAGATGATACTTCTAATCCCGAATGCACATCTACGACCATGAAGGACATGGGTGTCATATCCCAAGGCAATGTAATAACTTCTCAAATTAACAGTTTGCAAGAGAATGTTGAGAGACTGGACGAAGGCAAAACGCCTAAGAACAATACCCTCAACCAGAGGATAGAGCCAATCACTGAGATTGTCAAACCTCTAGAGCAACAGACAGGTGTTAGTGAGGAAAACTTCGATGAAACTCAAGAGCTGACAAAAGATATACCTACTCAAAACCAACTAGGAGAAGAAGACCAAGAACCAGGTTGGAAAGAAAACCTTGACATCCCACCTTTTCTTTTGACTCTAGAGATATCGAATTATAATGTGCATAACTGCTTGGTGGACTCTGGAGCAGAAGTGAATGTGATGCCCCTTGATATTTGTAAAAAGATTAATGGATAGCTAGAGTCCACACCTCATGAAGTAACACAATTAGATCACACAGGTGTCAAGGTGGTGGGAGAGATGAAGAACGTCCTCATTCGTTTGGCTGCAAACAACAAGATATGTCAATTTATTGACATTATGGTGGCTGACATACCAAGGGGATATGAGCTCATTCTCAACCATGATTGGTCTGCCAGATTGAAAGGTTATTTTGCTTCAGATTGGTCTCATCTGCTGTTGCCTCTCAAAGGCACCCCAAATCCAATAAAAATTCTGAGAGAACCATACATGAAATATACTGTCACTAAGTTAGGAGAAGGAAATGAGTCTGTTGATTCTATCCTAGGAAACTATCTGACTAATCTTAAGCTAGGACATCATTCATCAAAAAGGGCCAGTTCTATGATGGGCACTCAGCCTGAGCTCCTTCAACTCCCTCAGGCTGAGCGTGATGACTGCAGGATATTAGATATGGGTTCCATTTCAATAACAGCACAGTTAGACTATGGTTAGATCACTCATGTCTAAAATCCAGCTCATTCCTTAGCTCTCTAGTTTTAAAGATTTGTTGGAGTGGGCAATTTTTTGTTTCTTTCTCTTATTGTACATAAATAAATTGTTTTGTTTATACTAGGTGTTGTTTTCTCGCTTTAATGCTTTGATGTTTTTCTTTCTTTTGGTTATTTGCTTTGCTGATGTTTTCCTTTAGTACTTTGCTATCTTTTCCGTCGGTTGAATAAAGAGGCAAACTTTTGGTTGCAAATGGAAATGTCAGGGTTCTTTATTAACTGGGATCTTGAGTGAAGTAATGTTCTCTAAAGTATGGAATATCTTCTAGTAGCTGTTTTCCTAATTGGCAATGCATTCACTGAAGTCTTACTTAACCCCTGTAAATAGCTCAGAAGTAAAAAGAGTTTGGAATACTATTTTGAGGCTCCATCCATTTCACATCCTAAATATCCAAGGGGGTGACAGAAAAAGACCCACGGAAAGGAAGCAGGGTAAATGGTATATCATATATAAATGATCCCATGCCATAAATTCAGACAAGGGAAAAGCTATCAAGAGTCAAAACTCCTGAAAGAAATGAGACATACCAAAGAAAAGCTTGAAAAGCATGAAATACTAAATGGCCACAAGATCCTCTCCGTCCATGAACTAAATTATGAAATACAAGGTTCACACAAAAGGGCACTATGGGATAGAGGATCCTGAATTAAAATTCAGTAAGAAAAGGCCTGCAGGAGGACTCATATCAAAAGAACTAAAATTCAAACAGCACAAAAGTGCAAATGGGCTTGGGAATGAGGAACAAAAGGATAATACTGTTTACTATCTGTTACGATCCTGTGGTGTCCAAGCTGGAAACTACCTAAGGACAGGAAAAATAAACCTCACCTAGTTGGCCTCAAAAGAGTTATTCAGACTTGCTATATTTCTGTGTTACCATTTCCCAAAGAATAGACTACTCCTCAATGGTTTAAATGCTTAAGTTGGCCAGTCCGAGGATGAAGACATCTAGAAGATTTTGACTTTTATTCAGACGGTCTTGCACTGGGAAAGAGTTAATTCAGAAATATGGGGTTCACCAGGTAGTCACCAATTGTTGCAGCCGCAACAATTTCCCAAAATTCTAAAAAAAAATTAGGACCCTCCTTTACTTTGAATTAGTTTGATTTTCTTCCTTAGTTGGTTTATGGAACGATTTCCAGCGCTTGGGTTGGTCTATCAATCGGTCTGATGTTTTCCTTAATGCTTAAAATAATCCCATGCATAATCGAGCTTATCGTTGCCTTTTGAATACCTGTGAAGTCATTCTAAATCGGAAGTTGGTTCATTTGCTTTCCCGCCGTTGCAGAGGGTTTTTGCATTATCTTTTCCACCGTTGCGGGTGGTTTTTGGTTCTACGTCGGAAGGTATGACTATTTCCTTGTCCGCCGTTCCGAACGGATCTTCGCTTCTGGCCCCGCCGTGGCAGAGCTTTTCGGGTTTTAATTTTCTCGTTCCTTTCGACTTATGTTTTCGATTTTCTTTTGGTTTAGTATCGGAAGCTCTTTTGTTCACTCCTTCCGCCATTGCGGGTGGGTGTCCATTTTCAACTTTCAGTTCTCTTCCGATTCGAGTAAGTTGCTGGCTGTTTTGAGTCTTGGATCGGATCCTTTTCATGTTAGCTTTGCCCGTTACGGAGGGATTTGGACTTTCGTCCTCCGACTCGAAAGTCGTCCGACATCTGACGCGTGTGACCAGAGCGGAAGCTTTGATGACTTTTTCGTCCACTGTTGCGGACGGATTTAAGCGTTCACCTCCCGATTGTAAAACCATCCGACGTCCGATCTTTTGATGATTGCCCATTATACATGTATCCCAGTTGGGTATACGTTGTGGCCGTCCGCCGTTGCGGAAGGCAGATTGCTCCCAGCTGCCAACGCGAAAAACTTTTCGGCGCCCGATTTATGTTCTCCTCGCACGTGTGAGAGTTTATATATACGGGGACAACATTGGGTTTTTATATTGTTATTTTTCGCTGCCGAGCACAGTCGCCGTTGAGATGTCATCTTCTGAAGGAAGTGAAGGTACCCGCTGTCGCTATACTAGCTTCCAGGTGGCAGAGGTAGAAGCCTGACCGTCATCGACTCGCCATATTCACCGGGTTACCAGGTAGGCCTTTTCGTCGTTTTCCCCGTTGTGCATAAACTGTCAGTGGTTTTTTGTTTTCCGTATTTTGGGTGTTCCCGGCAGTTTTCCTCATCCAGCTAGGCTATAAGCTTGTGTGAGCGGATTTTTTTATCTTTTTAACTGTGGGAGGGAGTTTAACTTTCAGACTTTCAGAATTGCTTTGTCTTTCACCATTATTTAGCTTGCTACCTCGTGCGCATAGCGATTGAAGGGTTTCGGCGCAAATGACCGTTACGCCGTCTGCGCCGAACCACCCTGCACAGTCATGATGGGTAAGAAGTAAGCCTTCCTGGATTACTTTGGGGTTTTTTTGGGGGGGTTTCAATCCTATGGTGTGTTACCAGGTCTTTGAGCCATGGCCATTTCACATATGCGGTTCTGCGTGGCCTCGTCAAAGTATAATGTTGAACCCAGGGTATGCCAGAAGGAAAATGTTTTTGAGAGGAGTTCATAGTTATTGCGGTTGTTTACCTCACCGCTCAATCCCCAGCCTATGTTGCTTGCGTCATCACATGCGGCCCTTTTTGTGCTCAGTCACCTAAAACCCTAGCTGGTTAGAAGGGCTATGCCATTTTCGTAGTTCTCGGGCTGAAGATAGCATGGATGGTGGTTTTGATGAGAACGCCATTTACAGTAAAATGACACTAATACCCGCAACGTATAGTCGAATTAATGTAATTATCTTCCATGAACAGCATAAGCCATTATCGAAGTTGTCCCTGCTAAAGCTTTATTGTCAAAATGTTTAATAATAGGGGCGGCTAGCCTGATCTTGATATATTTAAATTCCCCGTCTTTGTTTGCTGTGCAATAGACCAAATTGATAAATGCTGCACCTTGCATTTGATGTACATGCATCTGCAAAACGTTGTAGATTTAATGACGACTCAAGTATGATTGATAAAGTTTTGTATCATGCAACAGTAGTATATTGCTCACTTTATGGCACAGGACTGAATTTGCTTCATGCTAGTATTTCTGATAGTCAGGGCATTTTTGGATTGTGCATGCATGCATTGGTTTCTCTACTTGCTATCACATTAAACAAATGAAAATGGCACTTTGCATATGGATGTTATTTTATTGCAGTCTAGAAGATGGTTGATGGGATGTTTTAATACCATACAGAAATGTTTTGCCTCATACTAAGATATAGATAAGAGCTCTAAGTAGGGTGCATTTGGACAGTCAAGTTATGCAAACTTATATCTTAGTTTCATCAACTAGTTGCTACCATGATATACCCATATAAAATAAAGTGTTGCACTCTGTCATGTAAATGTATGCACCTTAGATGCCTCAATATTACAATGTTATATATGGAAGGAAGAATTCGAGCCCACCATGTCCAAAAGACAAAAGAAAAAGGCCCCAGTGGTGGAGGAAGTGCCACAAGCAGAAGCTGAAACAAAGACTAAATATGTATATGGAGACACACAATGTGTCTTTGGTGTTGAACCCGAATATCAGTGGGGGGATGTCTATAGACTCATCACCAGAAGAGAGGTTCCTGATATGGGACTCGAAGAGGAACCCATCTACGCCAACATCGAAAGATCAGCACTCATGAAGGTCGCCACTAGGCCGGAACTCTTCCCATGTTCGGAAGTCATAGGATGGATTCTGCCTCGGGAAGATGTCTCAAAAATGATTCTGAAGGATGTTAATGATCAAGGTTATGCTGTGTACAGCCCTGGTTATGTAGCCTTGGCCTACCATCTGCCGGAGCCCGAAGTGTTCGTGTCTGATGAATGGTTGAGTAACATTAAAATGGACCTGATAGAAACCATGAAAAGAATGATGCTAACAGGGAAACATTTCAGGCCCAGAGCAACGAATGAGTATGATACAGCAAGTCTAAGGGCTCCATACAGATTCATAGCCTTGATGCTCAACAGAATATTTGGAAGAGCTCATGGCAGGTTGTTTAAGATGGAATGGATACCTATCATCTTTTATGTGGCCACCGATGGGACAATCTTCAACTGGCCCAGCCTGGTTTCAAACAGTCTGTCTGCTTGCTTGGCCACAGCCCAGGGGGGAGAGACCCGAAAAAGTCTGAGTTTTACATGAGCTCGATACTTATAGACTGCATATTGTGTCATAAGCCCTTCCCTGGTCTCAGATGCATCTGGGACAGGGAGAGAATGTCTATCTACGCGGCTTACAAACCTTTGTGGGCACATGTTTACCACAGCCATTATAGAGAAGTATGCGAACAGTTCCTTATGCCATTGCACACCCTCATTTTTCTGAAGGAATGTGACTGCTTGTCGAAGGGGGCCATGAAAGTAATAGAAGAATACGTAGACTATTACTTGATAGAAAATGGCATGTATTTCAGAATGTTTGGTGGCTCAAAAGCACCTTCCCTACTGCCAAAATACGCAACCGACTATATTGTCCATAAGGAGGCTGTCAGGCAAGTTTTCATCGATGGAATAGGCAAATTCCTGTTTGAACACAAGAAGACCGCTTACCCCCCTTTGCCATTCAAACTAGGAAGCTGTAGATTTGCTAAAGTGAAACAGGCTGATGAATTTGTAGCAGAATTAGAGAAATTCCATTTTGGCAGGATGCCATTCCATAGGAGTGATTCCCAAGGTAAGGTTGTGGAGCATTGCAAAGAGCATAAGGTTCACTTTGAGTATACTCATCACTTCGATAAGGAAGAATCTGTCTTCCGAAGTGCCCCTAACTTGATAGCTCTAAGAAGAAGATTCAAGCCAAAGATCACCACTAAAGGTTGAAAAGGAGCTGAGCGAGCCAAAGCTGAGCAAGCCAGAGCTGAGGAAGAGGCCAAAAGGAGACAGGAGGAGGCCCAGAAGTTAGCACAGGAAGCTGCAGGATGGCTTCATAGCAAAGAAGAAGAAAAAAGTAAAGCTGCCCAAGAAGCAGCTGAGAAGGCACAAGAAGCAGCCAAAGAGGCTGAAGAAGTAGCTAGGAAAGCAGCTGAAGAAGCGAAGAGAAAGCTAGATGAGGAAATGAGAAGGCAGGAAGTAGAGGGTCAAAATCTGACAGAAACAGGACAGTCAACTACTGAGGGGCAGACCCAAGAGATAGAAAATCCAGAGGTCCAGGATGCACAAGTGCCTGCTGCCAACACTCTTGTGGTCCCTTCGCTCGGAATAGTTCCTTTTGTCCAGGAAAAGGGCAAGGAAATCCCTGATTTCAATACTGTGTATTATGATAGGGATACCAAGAGAATAATGAAGAGGACAGAAAGAAAGGTAGAATCAGAAGGAATGGCTAGCACAATGATAACAGATACTGCTGTTATGATAGGGACAGACGTGGATCCAAGACTTACCATAAGGACCGGGACTGCAATACTACATGCTTCAGAGGATAACATAGACAAGGTGATGACTGAACTGGAGTCATACAAGAAATCTTCCACTCAACTAAAGGATACCCTGAAAAGAGAGAGAGAGGAGGGAAATAAGTTAAAGCGAAAATTTGAGCACTTATAGAGGGATATGAGGACTGCTGCAACTGAATTGCAAGCCCTACATGAAGAGAGATAGGCTCAGGAGGCTACACAAGAACACCTTGAGCAAGTGCAAGCAGAAGAACAAGAGTTGAAGAAGGAGAAGGAGCAGTTGCTGCGAAAGGTGGAGGACCTAGAAGAACAGATGAAGATCCTTGAGCAGGCCAATGATTTGCATTCCCAGGAACTGACAAAGCAACATCAAGAGCAGCTTGCCTCTCTGACCGCTGATCTGGAGGCAGCAAAGGAACAGCAAGTAAATATACAACCTTTCAAGGAACATATCCTGGCTTAGAAGGCTAAAATGCTACAGCTGCAGACTGCTCTGGAAGACGAGAGATGCAAGGTCCTTCAGATTGATAACTGGTTGGAAGAGATCATGGAAAGCTCTTCCTACTTCATGGATAGATCCCAAGAGTTCCTTGAAGTCTTGAAGGCCAGAATAGCAAGGCTGGAAAGCAATGCAGAAAACCCAGCAGAATTACCGGTGAAAGATCATCAAGCCCTCAAAAGAGATCATGATTTAGTAGAATTCGCTGTCAGCACCACGAAAGAATTCAAGAAGGCTATCAAAAGGATGCAGGGAGCATGCTCAGAATACTTCAGGAGGCTCCTTAATACATGCAACCGGAGCCAGATAGACGATGAGCATAAGCTTGATGAGTTCCCGGACCATGAGGCCTTCATAGAAATATTGCAGAGTAGATATCAGGATGCAGAGGCTAGAACACAACAGATCAAGGTTATTGATGACCTAGTTTTGAAGGATGAAGTGGGCCGCTCAGCCGTTAGTGTACAATTTTTGGAATATCAGCTTCGTTTGAGCCCAGCAAGGGTCGAGGATATCAAAAATCAAGCCGAAAGATTTGAGATAAATATTCAATTTCTGGAACCTAGCACTTTTGAGGGCATCGCTAGTGAGGCTGCAGCGTGGAAGAAGTTCCTAGAAAACCAAGTTGGGCCCTCTTCGTAGGGGATGTGTCATCTTTTATAATATTTTGCTATAAAAAAAAAAAAAATAAATAAAAAACCAGGACATTGGGAAAATGAAAGGTTGGGAAGCCCAAAGGTTACTTTGGGCAGCCCAACCATTTCACTCTTTTGTATAAATGTAATAGACTAAGAAGGGAAAGGGGATTTTTCCCCAGTAAGACTGGAGGACATATTGTCAGAAGAACTATTTCCTTTTGCAATAAAAAATTACAGTTTGCTCGTTGGAGAAAGAGATGTGAAATTTCCTAATGTCATGCAATGGATGGCGGAAATATGAACTACTTTATTTTTCATCATGTGTCCATAAATCGTGAGATCGTTCTAACTTTACGACCTATGTCTTGTTGAATGATTTCTGATTCATTTTCTTGGAAAGCTCACCACGAGTAATGTATGCTGCGTACATAACAATTAGCTATCTGATTGTTAGAATATTTTCTCATTAATGTGTTGTAAATGTGAATGTCAGCTAACTGTAAATTCTGTTTATGATACATTTATAATACACATTACTCACCAATAATCATTTTATATGGCTCCCCGGGGATAGGTGCATATATAGGTAGTTAGACAAATAGTTGGCTTCATGACTGCATATGTGATTTAGATGTTTGAGAACCTAAGACGAGAGGTAAGAACCTGCGCAGCACATTGTGTATTTCCTTGCATCTTTATCACTCCTGCATTGTTAGTTAGGCATTTGCATTGCATACATTAAGTAAAAATTAAAAAAACTCGGTGGAACGAGCTGCAACCGATAACCCCTTTGTTTTGTTACTTGACCTACGGTAGTCGGACCGCAAACCGGACAGATTCCCTATTCCAAACAGTCAACAGGCTAGTTGGGAAAGTTGATTGGGGAGAATCCTTTACTGTTGTTGCCTGCGAAGTTCCAACACACGTCTCAACTGACTCATCATAAATGATACAAATGCATGCAATTGCACATCCGCTACATAGGCATTCATATCCCATTAGTCAAACCCAACCATTACCAAATTGTGTAGATATAATTCACATAATAAGTCTTAGTTTTATGCATTAATTCTTGAAAAGGATTGTATGAACTACTATGGGACCAATATCTAGATAGTATTTCCTACTGCAACAGTTGTGATATGAAACAAAGTCAACTATTCCTTAACATAAATAGAATAAATGGTGATGGGAGGAATTTTTTATTCATTATGTGAGCCAAGTGGCTCAGATATGGTTTATAATGATTCATCTATTAACCTCGATATTCAATTTATGCATAGTCATTACTCTCTCATGTTCTTGGATTTTCCTACCTCAATTTGGTCACCTCCATTTCGTTGCTTGAGTAGGGAAGTGACTTTTTATTCTCGGTATTTTGCTTTCGCCATCCATCTCACCACATCATTTTCTAGGTTCTAAATACTAATTAGATCTCCTAGGAGACTCTTACGGGTTTCTTTTTAGGATTATTAATCCTTCCTTGTCCAATTTGGTCATATGTCTAAATCAGGAGTCCATAAAGTCTATTTTTAGTCATTAGCACCATTGGGTCAACTTGGCCTAATTAGGGCACATGTTTCAATTACTAAAGTGTGGGGAACACTAATTAAGGCTTACTGCCACTGATTGTACTTAATTGCATCAGTTTAGGAGCCTCCTAGACCAATCCCTACAATTTAGGAGCCATTGGGAGTGTCGAAACCAACCAAGGTCAGTTCAGTTCAGTCGATGACTAGTCAAGCTAAGTTAGGAGTCAGTTACATTTAGTTCTAGTCCTCTACATTCAGTTAGCACTAGGTTTACATGACTGCACTCAGGAGGGGCACATTTCTCACCTACCACAGTCAGTTAGCCTTAGTCAACACTAAATGTAACACTTGAGTTGTGTTTTAGAGCTCCGATGAACTCTGGTTATGGTTTAGACAAGGTCAGTTAACTATTGAGTCCTCCGATAGTGATTTAGACAAGGTCTTAGTTACCTATAGTCAAGTAGAGTCTATCCATTCAAATTTCCTCATGTGGATTCAAATTTCATGTGGCTATTAAAGCCATTGTACTTCATTGTAATTATTATTTGATTACTTTTTTTATTAATGAAAGCATTCACAGCTGCAAGCCATTTTTGCACTGTTCCATTCTTTATTTTCTAAGTAAATTGTGTGATCTATTTTGTGAGTTGTGTGTTTTTCCACATATCTATGTGCTCAATTTAATATGGTATCAGAGCCTCGGCGGACAAGACACCTCTCCTCCTCAAATCTCCAGCTCGATCATTTTTTTGATCAAATTGCTCCTTCCAGTACTGCACCAGAAGCAGAGAATTTACCACTTAATATCCCAAGTTAGGAAATTGTTGATCAAGCTTGCTTGATCAACTATGCTGGGTGTGAAGGAAATTCCAAAAGTGCAGACTGTCGACCTTACTTTGTATGTTTGATTGTGTGACAAATTATCAGCTTTTCTTACAGCATTCGCTACAAGCAGCTCTTTCTTATCACTGCATTCGCTACAGCAACTCAGCCCTTCTTACTGCATTCAAAATGGCTCATCCAGTAGAGCCTCTCACTCCCTTCAACTATCACCAGTGGAAGGAAGACATGGTGGTAATGTTCCGCACCAAGCATCTCTTCGGACTCATAGAAGAAACAGAGGTAGTGCCATCTTTAGATAATGACAAAGAAAAGTACTTGAACAGGCTTGATGAAGCCCATGGACGCTTGCTCTCCTCAGTCTCTAGAGATCTTCGATTCCACATCCAAGGATTGAAGACTCCCAAGGAGGTTTGGGACAAGCTTGCCTCCTTATTTGATAAGTAGGATGAGATGAGGATCCATCAGCTAGAAAATGATCTAATCACTCTTAATCCATCCAACTTCGAATCACTGAATGAATTCTTCACAAAGTTCAAGAACCTGATATATCAATTGAAGCAATGCAAAGTGGAGAAGGCTGAAGATCAGCTCATCCTTGCCATTCTCACAAAGCTCAATGTATACTACTCAGTCTTTATATCCACCTTCCAAACAATAAGGCTCACTACTCCAAATTGGAAGATGCCCACTCTTAATGCCTTCATCCAATCTTTTATTTCTGAGAATGATAAATTGATCCAAATGGGGATCATTCGATCTTCCAAAGATCTATCTCTGGTTACAAGAGGAGATAAGGTAGTGAATGACAAAGCGAAGCAAAGAGATGAGTCTCTTGTGAAGAAAGAGCAGTCAAAAGAGCCTTTAGGTTCAAAGAGAAGCAAGAAGAATGGTAAAGGAAAGGTGAGTCTGCTCTTACTGTGGAAGGGGCTTTCATTCATAAAGCTCCTGTATGAGAAGACAACTTGATGAAATGGCTCTTCTTTTGAAGAAACATAACATTTATGTACCTGCTAGTGCAAGGACGGATGAATATGAAGAAGAAGAAGATGAATAATACCAAAGGAAAGGCCATGCACTGAAGGCTTGTTGCACATCAGCACATGTCTTCCTCATTGATTCTGTAGCTTCCAACCATATGGCTGCATCCAGAGAATCATTGTCTTCATTTCAGTCCTTTTATGGTCCCAGTATTTAGATGGGAAATAATAGTAAAGTCCAAACAAAATGGAAAGGATCTATCAAGCTTGAACATGGAAGGTTCAAAGACGTGCTATTTGTTCCCTCCCTAGCTTCAAACCTATTATCTGTCTATCAGATGACCCATACTAGATCTCCAAAGCGAGTGATATTTGGTCCTGACTCAGTGGAGATCATAGATATCTCTACTGGGAGCATCATAGCAAAGGGTACTGCAAATCATGCTTCAAAATCATATGAGTTCTCACATTTCATGCCTCCTTCAGAACCAGTGCACTCTCAGCAGCCACTTGCAAGGGAAGGTAAAATCATTGCATCTACTTCTTTTACAGCTTCTACTAGTATTGTAGATCCATCTTTATCAGTTTATGATATTGATATTCAGGGTGAATCAAATCTAGATTCAGTCCCTACTTCCAAACTGGAAGCTAGGAAGATGACTGGAAACTCACCTGACACTCAAAAAGGAAAGACCCTTGCGCTATGCCATGCAATCTTACCTCCTTCAGAGAGATGCAATAGACTCCCTGTAAGATGCTATATGGAAAGGGATCAGTCTCACTACATTCAAAAGAATGGATATGATCATACACCTCTTCATTCAGTAAGAGACAAAGGTTACATTCCTCCCTCCTTCCATCATCATTTTTGGAGAAGAAGGATAATTCTACATTCCAGGCCCCAGAATGCCTGTGCACAGCACACCATGCATGCTGCTTCACTACCTCACAGAGATGAAGACTACAGCAACATATTTTCAAGTTTTTCAAACTTGAGACCTGATTCTACCTGCTTAGGTAGAGGGGGGGCTTTTTTCCCATGTGGTTTTTTCCCCAGCTCCTTGTATTAAGCAGTTACTTTATTTTACTTGATGTAATGGGTGACCTATGGTCTTAGTTACCAGGGCCCACAAATTTTCCAAGTTAGCATTCAGGGGGGGTGTTAGGATTATTAATCGTCCCTTGTCCAATTTGGTCATATGTCTAAATCAGGAGTCATGTCTAAATCTGGAGTCCATCCAGTCTATTTTTAGTCATTAGCACCATTGGATCAACTTGGCTTAATTGGGGCACATGTTTCAGTTACTAAAGTGTGGGGAACACTAATTTAGGATTACTGCCATTGATTGCACTTAATTGCATCAATTTAGGAGCCTCCTAGACCAATCCCTACAATTTAGGAGCCACTGGGAGTGTCGAAACCAACCAAGGTCAGTTCAATTCAGTTGATGACTACTCAAGCTAAGTTAGGAGTCAGTTACATTCAGTTCTAGTCCTCTACATTCAGTGACAGCTAGGTTTACATGACTGCACTCGGGAGGGGCACATTTCTCACCTACCACAGTTAGTTAGCCTTAGTCAACACTGAATGTAACACTTGAGTTGTGTTTTAGAGCTCTGATGAACTCTGGTTATGGTTTAGACAAGGTTAGTTAACTATTGAGTGCTCCGATAGTGATTTAGACAAGGTCTTAGTTACCTACAGTCAAGTAGAGTCTATCAATTCAAATTTCCTCATGTGGATTCGAATTTCATGTGGCTATTAAATCCATTGTACTTCATTGTAATTATTATCTGATTACTTTTTTTTATTAATGAAAGCATTCACAGCTGCAAGCCATTTTTGCACTGTTTCATTCTTCAATTGTTGAGTAAATTGTGTGATCTATTTTGTGAGTTGTGTGTTTTTCCACGGATCTATGTGCTCAATTTAAAATTTCTACCCTCTCTTCTTCAGAAGGTTCTTGATGAACCTTATCCTCCTCAGGTTCCTCTGCTTGCAGCTTTTCTTTTGTAGGTTCTCCAATTACATTGTTGGTATCTCTTACAAGAGTGTCTTCTTGTTGTGGTGTCCAATCATTTTATATTTCAATAGCATGTACTAGACTGTCTAGGATTTTATGATTTTCATAACTTTGCAAATTTTCCCTTGTGACAACCAACTCTTCATATAGTGCCCAATATGGCTATTTTAATTTCTAATAACATGTTCGCATCTCCTGAAAGGATTTTATGTATTTAGTCAGTAGAAGAGGGAGAAATGTTTTTATTAGGATTATGTTGCCTTGTTTTCACTTGGTTTTCCTTGGTTTCCCTATAATTTCCCAATATACTCTACTACTATCCATGGGTCTTCTACCCTGGATCCCAATTGTCCTCTTAAATTCTTGTCTTCAAATTCCTCATATATGTCTAATCTTCCAACCTGTACGGTATGTATTCATCATATTTCTTTGAGATCCTATTCTAGTTGTCCACCAAACCCTTCTCTTCAAGCACCTCAACCTCCCTTAAATCCGTGTTGGCTATGACTCTGGATCAAGCCTTGGGTCACCTATAGTGCTCAATGGGATCTTCCCTCCAAAAAATCCTCCTTTTGGGCCATGGGGTTTCTTTTGTTATTGGAATGACATCCCGTAGGGGTTTTGTACTCTTCATCGTCCTTATAAATTTTAAAATTAATAGGGGTAGTGAATCTCCTACAAATGTATCCTAGTTCTAATTGATTTCCAAAGGGTATCTTCGATTAAGAGTTGACGCATCCTGTGTTGAGTTAGGATTGCTTCTAGATTTTTCCCTTTCTTTACCGTTTTGGTCATCATTTCTAAATAATTGAGGAGAAAGTATGGAACATCGATGTACTTGTTGTGTTTGAGATGGGTTAATAATTTAAAATGATACCCAAACAATAAACTATATCTATCCTCACAATGTTAACATGATTTTCTCTCACCTAAGTAACTAGGGTTAGGGATACCACAGATCGGGGGAGAATTGAATCTAATTTCTTACTTTCCCAACAAAGATTAAATTTAAAGAGATGGTAATATGTACTTACTTGGATTTGTATGGATGAATCCTTGCAGATGTGTGGCTATGATGCTTGTATTTCATTCATTCTTGAAATCCTCATGCTCTTGCAATTAAGAAACAAGCAAATACCATTCGCAAAATTTTTTGACTATCAAACAACAAAGAGAAAAGCAATAACTTGAATTCATAATTGAACAAATTAAACCAACATGTAACAATATACAATAGTTCAATCATCCAAAACATTCTTCATAAAAAAATTACAATGTAAACAAGAACCTTTTGGGGGGAGGGAAAGAAGAGTGGTATGATATTACTCAAGAGACAAACTAAAATGTACAATGTATACCCGACGTTCTAGGGAGGTGTCTCCATCATCAGTATGGATTCTCTGATGCCTGGGCTATTGAGAAGACTACTTCCATGAACTTCCTCAAACGATAAGTAAAAAGGATTAAGTATGACTATATGTTGTATGAATTTTCCCTTTTTGTGGACAGGTAGTAATTCCCTTGTATCTTATTCCCCTTAATCCAAAACAAATCAATGATATATCACTATGTGTTCCCCTCTACATCTAATACCACAAACATGCAACACATAAGAAAGAGGAAAAGATGGATGGACTTACCTTGGCATAGATATGGCCACTTGAGATGTAGATCCAAGTTGATGTAGCCTTAGTGGACTTTGATCCAACTCCAACTACCTATAATCTATACATATCAAGACAAGAGACACCTTCCTCAAATATTCTTAAATCATATGTAATTTAAATACATCATCCAATGACATACTCATGCATGCAAATGGAATATAAGTAGGATCTACCCATATCTACACGATCTAATCTTATCTCTGCAAGGGAAGATCAAATATACCACATATATCATATGAAAGATCAAAATTATACACATTCGACCATTAACAATATGATATGGAGAAGGGGAAATACATACCTATATAAATTAATATATAGAAGATCACATCAAATGTTATACCTTGAAGTTGATTGGAGATCTTCTCTAATCTCGTTGTTTCCAAACCTTCCTTGATCTAAAAATGCATGGATATTGATCTCACTACAAAACCCATCAACATAACAATGCTCTCCAAATCCCCCCTTCTCCCTTGAAATTCCTCCATTATATGGATGAATGGAGGAAGAGAATGAAATGAATATAGACTCCTAGGTCCTATCACATTCAGGTATGATTGAGAGTTCCTATGTTAACACGTGTGGATCCAACTCATTTCCTAAATTTCCTCAACAAATAAGGAAATAATGAGGCTATCCTTCCTTATGGAAAAATAAGCGACTCTATCTCTCCCTATAATGGTGTAAGGTGTGATAAAGTTATATTATTACCTATTATGAATGTTAAAGGAGTGATATGGCTCACTTTTACTAGGAAAATCAATTTCAAGGGTTATAAAGGTAATGTTAAGGCACAACAAGCATAATGGGTCTCCTATATACCTCAAGGGTGGAAAATAATGGTATAACAGATTCCCCCTGAAGTGTGAGTTCAGAAGAGAAACTAGTAACCAAAACACTTTATAATAAATATATATGCAACACAAGGGAAGGAGCAGAAATAAAGAACGAAAAGAAACCTGCAAGCAAAGGTCAAGCCACCATATATAGATCATACGTGAGGTAGTCATACCCATGCTCGAAACATAGACAATCAGCATGGCCACCGACACAATACAATGTGGATCTATGAATGAGAAATTCTAGAGCATGGCCATGAAAATTACACCGTGGATCCATGTCATGACACGAAACATAGCCAGCAAAAGTACACTATGGATCTATGTAACCAAATAGGTCATAGCCACGAGCAAATACAATGTGGATCTATGACACAACATATAGCAATAAGAGAATGAGAACAAGTGATATCTCTCAAATCCTCTAAGTACTCAGATAATCAATGACATACTCCATTGCAACTCAGGAGGGGTAGCACAAGTGAGCGAGGTGACCCCAAGCGCAAGCTATTCAACCCAAACCTTGATGGTACAAGTCTACACCATGTGAATAAATGTATCGATGTCGAGCATGGAAGAAATCATATGATTACTGGTTAATAAGGTTACTTTTATCATACGTGAGGGAACCCATTGATTATGATAATGGGCCCTAAGGTACCTAGTACAATATAATGAGTGTGAATAAATGAGTTGATGTCAAAAACTCATATAGTTGTTTAATCACGATTCAACGAGGCAAACCCACTTTCTAACAAAAGGAAAGTTGCCACCGGGGACTACAAGCTCCAGGTTACTAACTGGTTTCTAGATCAACCTACTAGATGAGTAGATGATGTCAATAGGAATTGATCCATCGAAGAAGGGCCTTAATGTATCCCCCATCAATCAATACGAAACATACACTGATATATTATGTGAAGAGATAGAGTCACCAAGTACAAACTAACATAGGGATGGTTGAAGCAAGAGGTCAACAAAACTACAGATGGAAAACATAGGCTTAACTTCCCTTGGACATATAGCACAACACAAGGACTTGGAAAAACTATCTCAAGAACATCGAAAAGGATAATGCAACAATGCATGAGGCATTGAGTCAATCTCTATGACGACTGGAAGAGTAACTTGTCAAAAGAGTATAGTGTCTCAAACTAATGGTACAACTCTTTAGGGAAGCTATAACCCCACTGCAAGACAAAGATGCAAATAGGTTCCATGTTCAATGGAAATGCGATTCAGTGCTACCACATTAAAGTACAGATCTAAATGGTTCCCTTTCTCCCCCTCTTTTTTTTGGAATAATTCCCCTTCATAGTTTTTTAAGCACGAATAAGGGTTGAAATTAAGCTCGATGGTGTATTTTTCATTCAGTTTAAACAATCCTGAAAAAAGAGATAAAATGATACCCAGTATGTGTCTTTTCTATGGTTTAAGGAGCACATAAAAGAGATAAAAGTAATATCGTAAAGTGCATTTTTCATGGTTAAACAAGCACGAAAAAGAGATAAAAGTAAGCATGTATGGAGAGAACAAGCGGCTCAAAAGCATGCATCTATGTTCTAAGTGCATGGAAGAGACCTATGCAAAGTGAATGCAATAAGGTACTAGCAAGAGAGGTCCACCTATAGTAGTAGTCCTCTCCATAGGTTAAGGTTTCACGAAATGGCAGTGAGTTAATGCAAAATGGAAACAGATCAATGGTTATTATAGTGGTGATGAGAAATAGCATGGAAAGTAGCATAAAGAAGTAGGCATAGGACAATCATAGAAAATAAGTGATGCATGACCAAAACAAAAAACAAAAAGTGAGAACCCATTTCAGGTCAATACATAATATTGATGAAGAGAAAAGAGCATATGGATTCAATTTCAAATCATGAGGGGACTATGAAGGGTTCCCAATCCTACCAATAACAATAGCATGGACACCGAATAATAATAAAGGTACTACTCTAGGTATCCCATGTAGGGTAGGCACTACCACCCAAGGTATGATGGGAAATATGGAAGGCTAAGTCACAATTCGACAGGATCGAATGTAAGGTAACATGCTGGCATATATGTCACAGTAGAAATGCAATGGTGAAATGCACAGGACATCTTATCATGATATGTCAGTTAGAAAACACAACTAAAGTACAATGGATGTTTCCAAAAAGGTCTCATGTCACATACATCCCATCCTAAATAAAATAAGGCACATAAGCTCCAAAACACATGACAATAGTCCACAAGTATATCAAAATAAGAACAAAAGCACCTATGTGATGTTTTTGTATTTTAATGTTTTGGGATAGACTGAAACACATGGATCACATCTAAAATAAATAAATAAACATGCCATTCATAGAAAAAACAATACACACCACACCACATTATGATACATAATGTACAAAGCACCACATGGTGATGTGGCCTATGTGTAACACTTGTCGCAAGAAAACTCGTTCTAGGATTGCCTGGGTTTCCCATAACTGATGTCATTACTAGCATGATTAGCATAGTTTGGTTGTTTCTTGCCAAAATGGTTTGAAAATGTTAGTAAGATTCCCCTAGCATGACTTGCAAATGCTAGCAGCATGCCCCTAGCATGAATTGTAAAGGCTATTGGCTTGCCATCAACATGACTAGCATAGGAGATGGTTTTCTCCATTGCCTTGACTTCTTTCAACTACACCTCTTCATCGTCTTGGATATTTGTCTCAAGGTCTCTTTTGAATGTAAATCATGTGTCAGAAATGGAGACTTGTCACCATGAGATGGTATGGGATCATCATATTGAGCAGTCATAGAAGGAGGAAAAGGAGAATTATCAAGCTCGATGATAAAGACACTATTGGGATTGAAGCCACGATATGAACTAGGGATGATGCAATGTAACAAAGAGGAGGGAGGAAATGAAAAGTAGCCATAATGGATTAATCCTTAAACATTCCATCCCCCACACTTAAAAATATCGAGTTGGTGGAACTAATGATGCGAACGTTTTGACTGTTGGGTGTTCTTCAATCAATGGTGCAATAGTCTAATTGATCAACAGTGACTACTCTTCCATCATGGGGAAAATAAATAGCTCAATATAATTAATTAATAGAAATTTAATATATATCCTTAAGATCTATTGGTACAAGTTTAGTTGTAAATAGATATATATAAATGGGAAAGGGTATAAAAGGTCTAGGATGTGGAGAATGTTTAAAAAAAACCACTCTAACCTGTTCTCTTTAATCGATTGTGAATCACAATCAAACAAAATGGCATAATGGTAAATAACACTAGCCTAATGTGCATTTCAAAGTCTCTTTTACAGTGATTTGGAGTACAACTCAAATGCATTGAAGTATAATAAAAAAAGGTAGTCTAATCCATGCTAATAGGAAAAGGTCGAGCAAATTGCAACCATTACTTCCTCCATGGTTGGCGCAATTGTTAAGCCTTAGCATCACGATGTTGTGGATCTGCTCAATAAATATTAGAAAGACTTGGTAATGATGTAAAACCCCCAATCAGAGTCTTGATTCGAAGGCTTCATCTTTTTCTACTTTCTAATAGCAAGGGGTATTGTCCTAGATTGTGTTTTTGTAGATATACAGTCGTTGACAAAGAATAAGGTTGGTCGCAGGAGAAGTTGGGTGCTTCTGGAATCGAATGGAAAGGCTTGAATGACACATCCTGATAATTAGGTTATCATGCACCAGGTTTGAATCCATGCTAAAGATATTTTCATTCTTGATCCGTAGCATCAATACTTTCTTAGATTTGATCTGAGTTAACATCTACACTTCTTTAAGATTCTTTTAGATTTTATATGTGGAGGATTTGTGAACATTCACTTGTTGTTATCAACTGTTGGTGTGGTTAAAATCTTATGTTGGATCCACTACTAGAAAACCATTAGAATTGTTTGTAGTTAGAAACTTAGATCAACATCAGTGTTGTTGGTACAATCATTAATGATGTGTTATTTATGTTGTTGTTGTTGTTTCCATATTTGTATTTAAAAATAAATAAAGTTATATGTATATATTTAGATTTATAATCATAAAATATTATTATTTAGATAAATCTCGTTCTAAAGATAAGGTTACCCACAATCTCAAAACCAAGCTATATAAGTTAAGGAAAAAATACAGAAGGATAGTGAACAATATATAAGAATTGAATATCATATGAAGATGATCTTGGCAAACAATGAGGACTAAATATTGAATGAAAAAAGAAAAATTGGTTCTGCGTGACTTGGAGAACAAAAAAGAAATCATGTTAAAGCAAGAGGAAATGGATTGGATACTGAAGAGTTGTGCACTTTGGGTTTCTCTCGGTGACAATAATACGAGATTTTTTCATAATTATGCTTCCTATAGAAGAAATTCTAATTCTACATGAAAAATAATAGATGATGAAGGAAACTTGGTTAATTTATAGATGAATTTGCAAAGGTTGTCTAAATCATGCTTCATTGAATAGTTTAAAGATTCGAGTTCTTGACAAATTGATGCACAATTGAAGGTGATTAGCCACATGCCCTCTTTTTTTAGCCCTGAGGACAGCGACAAAAATGGGAAAAATGTTACCCTATCTAAGATAGAAACTACTCTAAAACAATTTGCAAAAGAAAAGATTCTCAGTCCATATGGATTGACAGTGGAAATCTTTTTCTCTTTTTATGATGTGATGGGAAATGATCTTTTATCTATGGTTGAGCAATCGAGAGTGGAAAGTTATGTTTGTAGTGCTCTTAATTCTATTGTCCTTAAACTCATAACAAAGAGTAATAAACCAGGTTCTTTTAATGATTTCATATCAATTGCATTGTGTAAACTTGCATATAAATCCATTACTAAAATTATCTCCAATAGGATAAAGGATTTATTGTCGAGGAGTACATCCAAATAACAATTTGTTTTTTTGAATTATAGACAAATCCTAGATGCAGTTGGAATCACTCAAGAGGTTGTTCACTCCATTAATATTAAGGATATGGAGGCGGTTTTGTTGAAGATGGATTTAGTAAAGGCATATGTTCAAGTGGATTGGGAATATCTAAGACTTATTCTTCTTCAAATTGGGCTCCATTTACTGGTTACAAATTGGATTATGTCATGGGTGACATCACCTCAGTTCTTTGTGCTTATCAATGGTTCACCTTCTAAGTTCTTCAAAATATCTAGAGGCATTCGTCAGGGATTCCCTTTATCTCCTCTATTATTCATGCTTGCTATTGAAGGTTTAAGTCGAGTGATTATAAAATCCAAATCATAAGGGAAATTAAAAGAAATCAAAATTTTAGCTTTTGTTTTTATCACACATTTATTGTTTGTTGACAATGTTACATTGTTTGGGAATGGATCAGTGGAAGAGTGGAATAGTTTTGCTGAAATTATCAATATTTTATGTGCAACATCTGGGATGGAGGTTAGTATTACAAAATATTGTGTGTTTAAACATAAGGTGGACAAGGATATTCAAATTATGATCACATCATTATTTCCTTTTAAAGAGAGTGATTTGGGGGAAGGTTTTTAATATTTGGGGCACTTTCTTAAACCTGTTGGATATAGGGTCAAATATTGGTTTTAGCTTGTGGAAAAGTTTGAGAAAAGGATAAGTCATTAGACATTCAGACTTATTTCTTTAGGAGAAATATTGACTTTTCTAAGAGTTGTGTTATTGGGTATTCCAGTTTATTGGCTCTCCTTGGCACAAGTTCCTAAGACTATTTTGAAATGGATTCAAATGCTCATGTTCAATTTTCTTTGGTCTAGAAATGCAGATGGGAGGAAATTACAAATGGCTTGTTGAGAAAGATTGTCCAAGCCTAAAATATGGGTTTCTTAGGTTATAAAGAACAACTAGTTTCTTACATCGTTGTGCTTGAAAAAATTTTGGAGAGATCTGTTTGGAAAAGGAATTTGTACTAAAGTACTCCATGGAAAGTATATGAAAGGAAATTTATTGAAGTGGATTAGGAATCTTGTGAAGAATACTAGGAACAAATCCAAGTCCTGGTCTAGGTATATCAACGTCTACCAGTGGTTGGGTAGAGGCCTTATCTGGAAGGTGGGAGCGGGAAATAATGTGTTGGTTGGCATTGATCCTATGTTAGGAATGGAGGATAACTATCATATTTCACCTTATTTGATGGATTACCTTGCAAAGTTGGGTTTTTTCACTTTGGCACATATAAAAATACCAAACTAGTTTCACCATATTAACTCATATTGGCTTACGTCTTTTGATCTGGGATTGGGAAGTTTTTGGGTTGTAGAATGGGAAAATTAGATCTCTAATTTGAATTCTACAGTCTATAGATTAAACAATGGTGAAGATACCCTCATTTGGTCTTCAAATACTACTACATGTACTATTTCGACCAAATCTGCATATTTGGTGATTGCACAAGAACATACCTTTATCATTCCAAAATAGTGGTATAAAAATCTATGGAGTTGTCACATTCCATTGAAAATAAAATGTTTTCTATGGCTCTCATTTGAAAACTATCTTAATACCTGGGACAATCTCTCTAGGAGAGGTTGGATTGTACCAAACATTTGTGTTTTATGTAAGGAAGAAATGGAATCTATGGATCATATTTTGTCATATGTCAGTTCACTATACATATTTCAAAATCTATATGCTCTTCTCTCAATATACTGCAGTCCTGGGGGATGCATTCATTTGAACATAACTTCTTTTGTTGGTTTAGAAATTGTAAAGAACAAAACACTTTACCTACTTTCATTACCTAGGGAATTTGGAAAGCCAAAAATGCTCTCATTCTTTAAGACGAGAATATGGTCCTTGATGAGGTATGTGTATGAATCATTTATCTTTATAAAGAATATTTTTTAGTGGGGGAGGGGGGGATTCCAAAAATTAGACAAGTGGGAGACATGCCTTTTTCTTAGGAAGCTATAGGTTTCTTTGATGGTGTTGCTGCAAAGGATGGTTTATGTGTTGCTAGTGTGGTGCTCAAGCTTAACGATAATCACTTTTTCAATTTCAAACTAAACTGTGATCATGGTTCGAACACTAAGGAAGAATTGTTGGTGTTATGGTGCTTATGCAGGGTGGCCTTAATTTTTGGGATTGATTCCTTAAAAGTATATGGGTATTCTACAGTGATTGTCAAATGGATCAATGATCAGTTCAACCTTCAGGTGATTTCTCTCATTAACTAGTGTTGGATAACTATTGAGCTCATGTCTTCCTTTGACCAAATTGACATTATTCATATTTACCGTGAAATTAATCAAGAAGTTGATGCTCTATCAAAAGAGGAACTGAAAGGTGAAGAGGGATTTCTTCGCGTGGAGTATTTTGTGGAAAACTCCCTGGAAGATAGTGGATCTTTACATCTTTTTATGATGTAATTTGATGATTATGCTTTTCATGATCTCAGTCATGTTGAGAGTACAACATCATGAGTCATTCTTCGGTCTTGTGTTGTATTAAGTCCTATCTATATCATCATGTGTTGAGGTGGGATGCTAGTATTGTAGTCTTGTGTTGTATCAAGACTGTAGACTTGTTTTGTATCAAGTTTGGACTTGTGTTGTATAAACTCAATTATTCTCAGAGATGGTACCCTATGAGATGGATCTCCAATTGTGGAGATGATATTGTGTTGTATCAATATTGAAGTATTGTGTTGTATCAAAATTTTGTACCTCCATTTGTTGAGGTGGTTATACTATGTGATGTATTGTTAGTCATGGTCACTGAGTGCTATAAGTATCCTTTAGGGATTAGCTACCCCTAGAGTGAATTACTTTAGCTTATGGCTATATGACCCATGGTATTTTATATGATCATCATTATGTGTGACAACTATTCTAAGTATGATATGATAACATGGATAAATAAAGAATACACATGTTGACCATGCAATAAATGATTAATGATAATGAGATAAGCATACATAAAGAAAAAGGATTTGAATTTCTCATGTATGCCTCCTAGTGAACTCAAATTGTAAAGGCTTCAATAAAGCCTTAACTGTAAATAAATAATGTATCAATTAAATACGGAATCTCTTTGTGATTCATGCAAAGATAAACATATTAAATAAAATGATTTACATGGATGGCACTAAGAGTGAAGCACTGATGGAACTAAGAGTGAAGCACTATGACTCTAAGTCAATCTCCTAAATTTGTGGTCACGTATTCAATTGAAGATAGAGTTCAGTTCAAATCCAGTTATCATTTAGTTAAAGCTATTCTTGGAAGGTATGGCACATGGAGAAGAATCTGAGGACAATGAATTGTCACTAGTACAGTAATGGCGCTAATGTTTGCATGGAGAGGATCCCATGCACTAGTGTTAATGCTCATCAAGTAAATTCTAAATTGAAGTGCATGTGTGCACTAGTGTCAGTAAAACATTACATGACTGAGGTTTTGACTTGTTATTAAAGTGTCGGGCACTTGTCAAGTTCATTACAGAGTTTTTTGGATCTCTCTTCTCTATTGCTAAGGTGATATCTCTTATCGGGAAATATTCTATTGTGTTGTAAACCATTCTCTGCAAATCTATCTATCATACTCAAAGAAATGTTGGGTTTTTCATCCTCTATATTTGGAGGGTTTTCCCAGGGTATATATTGTCTCTTATGGTTGAATGATTTATGTGGTTGATTTATTTATGAGATTCATATGTGCAGTGATTGATTGATAAATGTTTTAAATTTCAAGTATCTCCATATTTGCTCAAAATATTAACAAGTCCTATGGTATTTTTTGGTATTTATAAGACATAATACTATTTTTTGAGGTCTGTACAAGATGGCAGTCTAATGCATTATTGGGATGGATGTTTTGATGCCATAGTGTGAAGGTTTTTTTAGACAATCAGTGAATATTGACTGACTGGTTTACTGATGTACTTTTTGATTCACGATTGAATAGAAAAAGTTTTTTTTTGTGTTGAAAATATATATATATATATATATTGTGCATATTGGGATTCTTTGATAATATCGGTGTTTATAGCTTCTCTTTGGTCTCGATGGTATTATAAGTCTGCTGTAATATGAGATGTTGGCAGCACTGTGGCATATGGAATAGAGAAGCTTAAATCTGAATTATGATTCCTTGTCATATGGACTAGAAGAGCTCAGATCTAAAGCCTCTTTGTCGGATCCCTAATCTCAAGAAGAGTTCTTTGGATTTGCTAAGCTCTTTCTTGGATGTTTTCCTATAGTCAATTTTTGTAAAAATGGATGAATGGCTTTAATTCTATATTAGTTTTCAAACCGGTCTTTTCACCCTCAAATATCTGGATCGGTACAACTCCTACAATGATCTAGATCTAAGAAAACCATTGGTGCAATAGGTTGGAGCATATATGATGCAAATCATTATGTGGAGGTTAAATTCAACTTCAAGATTGAGTACACCATATCATAGAAGAGTCACTGAGATTGAGATCGCTTCATTCAAAACATATTGTTGGAGTCTCAATTGGAGAGTATCATTGTTGCTATTCCACACAACATCTCATGCACATGGTTGATCACGTGTGCAAATGGAACACACAAATTTATGACTAGATTGTTGCAATAATGAAATTTTTGAATGACATGCACAATGATCCACTCATTATTTGGTTCTACAAAGTGACTAGAGGGATCGAATCTGCAAACCTTTCACCAATAAACTCCAACATACATCCCTCTCACCAATATACTACAACACACTAATGTATTCATTATTTTTTCTTTTTTTTTATGGGACATACAGACACTCCCCCCACCAGAGCTCCACTATGCTACAACACACTAATGCATGCATTCCTTTATTTTATTTTATTTTATTTTATGGTACAAACTAACACTTCCTCTCCACTTGGGCTGTAGAAATACGTCTTCTCAACACACAAAACACAAACCTATGATTTTTATCATGCAGATTAGATCACCGGTGCATGTCTAGCTCTAAATTAAATAGATCTCATCTTTTCCATTTCACCATTAACCACAGAGTTAGATCTACAATTTTCCTTTTCCTGTTATATGTATATATTCTCAGATCTGATCACGTAAATGTTTTGGCTTCATAATGAAGTCAAACTTATGGATGTTTGCCATGATATGACTTTCGTTAGATGTATTGAAGATTTGTTTCTAGTCAGTTTTGAGATCAGTATAATAAATAACAATGGTCAATGAAATCTGCAAATGATGAAATCACTCAATTACAACATGCAAATCTGTGTTTACAATGCAAAATGGGGATACCATCTGAGCAAAACATGGAGTTTAATTTATCCTTCGCATAGTATTCCAGAACTCTCTTGTAACTCATATGTAGATTCCCTCCTTACTCCACATTGTAACTCATATATATATGCCCTCCTTACCCCGCAGTTAAGTATGGTGGTCTTCAATATGTATTTGCACACTCTCGAGCTCTGTAATTTTTGCGTGCTTAAAGCAAGATTTGGAGTGAAGCATGCAAAGGTTAAAGTTGATATAATATGGGTTAGGGACGATACAAATATCATTACATATTTGATGTTCATTATATGGTTAACAACATGTTCCATGATATATTGTTTTATTGTTTTATGCTCATGGCAGTTAATTTAATTTACTTGTATATTATAACTGGATCGTGATAATATTTAGTTTAGTTTTAATATTATAATTATGATTTATTATTTTGAAATTTTCGTTATTATTTGTTAATGTTGTTATTATATTTTGTATTTATCTTTTTTTTTGGGTGATTTGGTTTAAATTGATTATTAATCTATTTTTTGTATTTTATTTTGTAAGAAAAATAAAAATTATAATTTCATATATTATTGTTCATAATAATGAGTTAGAGATATTTCCTTTTTAGAAGCAAAGCATTCGACATACTAGAGCTACAAATATAGAGTCAATTTGTTGTATTTCATTTAGATCTTTATGAATGGTGAAAGATAGCGTAAGTCATCAAATACCTTGGCATACCATAGTAAGGTAATGATTACCATACTTAGAATGATATTTGTTAGAACAACTTAAGGAAATCCTTATAGGGCTTCACACTATAACCTTTGAAGTGTCCAAGGGAACCTCATAACATTTAGTATCATCAATGGATTTGGGTGATATGGAAAACTTAAACATGCATTCATTATACATACATCATATAATATCAATTGTTTTATGTAAAAATTATAATAAACACACATTAAGTATCTTGATGATATCATGATGAACCTTTTAGAGTCAACCTTGAATGGAAAATTTAACATGAATACTAACAAATTTGGTTATGTTTTATTAAGCATGATATGAACTTTCATCATGTATTATTAATTCTACATATGCTATATATTGACACATCAAAGATGTCTTAGGGAATAAATGACCCCATTACATTTATGTTGATACGTCAACTAACTATAATGATTCATATAATTCTTGATAACGATGATATAATGATGTGATATCCTTGAAATGACAAGATGATAGTATGCAATGATTTTCTTTATAATATTTCCTAATTTCATGACCTGTGTTGAACACAAGAGATTAATTATGATGATATTTCATAATGGCATGAACTTGGTTCTTTGTGGAAAGATAGCTTTTTATTGACATGCATGAGAATTTGGGTTTTACAATGATACGATGACATGTTGATTTCATGATGACGCGTGGTATTTCATGATATGTTGATTCTTATGATAGCGTTTAGTGCATATCATGTGGATATTCTATAAATCATATGATCTGAGGAGGTAAATGACTATGGTTAAATATGCTCTTTAAATAATGATCATGTTACCATAATGTATTTTTCAAGATAGCTTAGTATATTTGCTTGATTTTCATAATGCTTATGGTATGTAGACCATGTTATTATGATAAGGATATCATGATGTTATATGGTTTTTCATAAGGACCATGCAATCTATGTTGATGTTACCATCGTATGATGGTATAAGGTAATGTGGAGTTGCTTACAGGATTCATGGTTTATGTGGTGTATGATCAAGTCATATTCTCTTGATGGATTATGGTAGCATATATTCATAATGATTATATATGACTAATGCTTTTGCATGTTATGAGATCATGATTGACAGGAATCCATTCATGGGCCTTGGGCTAGTTAATTCAAGGATTTTTTGGGGACCCATAACCATGAATGAGAATGTTCAATAATATAGACTTATGGGTAGGGGACATCTCAACCAATAAACATGTGCCAGTACTTCTTTGAACTTCCCAGAATTTTGTAGGTCCATAGTGGGAGGTATATGGAGAAGGACTATCAATGCCTCGAGGTTGGATGTTGCTAGAGAGTATCGAGAGGAAGTTTGGCCAACCCTTTGAGTTGCTTGGTAGTACACCAGATGTCTGGCTTAAGCCAGATGAGATCTTTAAGGTCGAAAACTCGGAAGCAGAGGGTGGCTAAGTTCGTGGTAACTTCCCAGTGAATTTCGATGCCTATTATATGATCCATAGACATGTTACAATAGAGGGCCCATGCCATGG
Organism: Pseudotsuga menziesii; assembly: GCA_001517045.1. Taxonomy (NCBI): domain Eukaryota; kingdom Viridiplantae; phylum Streptophyta; class Pinopsida; order Pinales; family Pinaceae; genus Pseudotsuga; species Pseudotsuga menziesii. The sequence continues at coordinate 242,130 of LPNX011234018.1, forward strand.
TGAGCGGGACCATCTGGATTCTGATGTGGAGGTTTATGGAGGTTGATTGGATGGTATGATTCTCAGGTGCAAGGTGTGTAAGGGAGGAAGTAAACTATACATAAATATAATAAAGAAACCTGATAACATTAATTCATAAGATTATGAATTAATAAGAATAGTCAATAACATGTAATAATTAGTATAGGTAAATCATTACTTGCACTGGCCACACGAGTGAATCTCATCTGTGGAGTATTACTAAAATATATGTACACTATATAAGTAAAATGTAACTTCAAGATGAAATTCCCGGAAGGAGGGAAGTATGTAACAACCCAAAAATACTAACAAATTAAATTAAATGTTAAAGTGATTTAATTAAATAAATAAAAGAAAGCACTTATCACCATGAATAGGATAACCATGACGAATAATATTAAATAACAAATTAATAAAAGAAATTGTTAAATTAATTAATAAAATATATTATAATCAAACTCCAAAGAAAATGATAAAAACCTATAAAATGAAGGAGGATTGGAGGGGAAAGGGGGCATTCATTCATTCTTGTGATATTTGAAAGAAAGATAGGTATGATAATGGTTATGGAATGGAAGAAAACAAAATTGGAAAATGTTTATTGGTTGGGGGATCAAGGCCTTTCAGTGTCTCAGTTGAGGGGGAGACACTAAGGGGTTGGTTGGGCAAAGAGTCGTTCCCCACACATGGTTTTCCCTCATCTCTTATGTAATTCAAGAAGTACATTCTTATTATCACTCATAAGGTTCAATTATGTCTTCTCCTTATTTCATTTGATCGTAATTATCATATCCCAGTTATTGTTTAGATCTACGCAATTTTTTCATAATAATGAGCATATATTAAGTTAATTGTAAGTGAGTAATTGTTTTCTAAACAATTGTGTGTTTTAGGATCTTTGGGGTCTTACATTAAGAGATTAGTCTGTATCTCATAGCATATTGATAGCTAAAAGTGAGTAAAAAAATCCATAGCTAAAGATGAAAAATCATGATATGATGCACTAGGCAATTTTATATACCATTTCAATGTTGATCCTATTGAGATATGTTGAAAGAATTACAAGTTGATGCTATCATCTACAAGAGAGTTTGAAAAACACCATAAGTGGAAATTCATGACATGGTTCGTAGGGTCCTCTCTAGGTTTCCCATCAAACTTAGGAATGTCTTATGGATGTTTGGTTTGTATGCTTGGCCATGATGGTTGATGGTACACTGGATCATTTGTAGTCCTAGAGATTTCAAGTATATTTAAGGTCACCAAGAAAGGAAACATAGGGTTGATAAATGAATATTGTGTAAAAAGATAAGGTCCTTATGAACCCCCTCCGCATTGTATGAGTACCAACACTACACTACTTACAACATTTTGGAAACTAAGCGCAAGATTTCCCTTGGTATTGGTCCTATGTTGGTGGAAGCGCCAATGATAGCTGTAAATTTCTGCAAAAAGGGGAACCTTGTGTTTGGTGGGGATGAATTACCAAGGGGATTCTGAGGCATAACACTACTATTGAAGGAAGGACTAGCACTAGAAGCAGGGCCAATACTAAAAGGACAACTTTGTCTAAAGGGAATAGTAAGGAACGAAAAGGTAGGATTTCCTAGAGGAGCAATAGCAATAGAAGAATTGGTCCTGCCACTAGAGGGGTTTGATTGAATGAACATAAAGGGTGATGTGAATATTGAAACATTAGGTGTTGGTACATTGGTGTGGAAAGTGGGAGCAGAGAAGAATGATGTAGCCCATGTGACGGGACTACATGGTCCCACCTACATGCCCCATATGGGGACACTTATCGAAGGAGTAAAGGACATCGTAAAATTGGTTCCCCCAATGGGAGTGGTGGGAGTGATAGATGTGGCTGCCCCCATCGTATTAGATGTAGAAGGGATTGAACCTCCCATGATAGAATTACTTATGATGATAGACATTGTTAAATGGAAAAATTTTCCTACCCCTAGATTATAAGAAGTAAGCCCCCAACTTGAACTAGAATCAGTCCATTAGGATCCATTAATGGAGGGTTAAAATGGGGAACCCAACCCTCAATAAAACTCTCACTCATTGTAAAATCAAAATATTCCAATGTTAGAGTGTGAATGTGTGATGGTGAAGAGGAAAGAGATTCAAATTCAGTTGATGTCTCAAGAGTGATTGTAGGAAAGAGCTTCATGCATCTATTTTGTGGACCCTTAGATTCAGGGGAGTCTCCATGCAACCAACTTGAATGGTGGATAGTTTGGTCATCCATGATGATTAATGGCATATAAAGAAAATTAATTGGTCACTCAACCTAGGCCAAACTAAAAACACTCAAAAAGAGAACACCCTTAAGAAAAACTAAAATCAACAGCAATCAAAATTACTTCCTTGTCAAATCCAAGTGAGAGGTGACCAAATCCCCACTCCCAAATTCAATCGAAAAGTAAAGGAAGGGAAAGAGAAGCAGTTATGGTAACTCCCTATAGCATCATACAATGGGAACAAGTGCCCTCAATGAGGAAAGGCACCCCCCCCAAAGGCCTCAGAAGTAGGTGTTATGTGTCTGGATCAAGTACCACAAGGATTTCCCCTTGCAATCACCTAGGTGGGTCCCTAAACAATAGGCTTCTAAGGATAACACTTCATGTTCGAAATCCAGCTAGGACAACTATCATTAAAGCTTATGCATATGGGAAAGGAACATGAGAAATTTGTTATAGACTGGAAGACTTGGTTGGAATGTGTCACCGCAAGGACTTTCCAACAAAACCAAAAATACCTGACACCAAAAATCCCACCAAGTACCACCAAGGGGGGATAATTTTTTAAATGGAACCCAACTTGATCTAGTGCTTAACTTTTGTGTTAAAGAAGCTTTCCTGGATCAACCTTATGTTACTTATGTATTTTCACTCCCTAGCGAAAGTCTAGTTTCCATGTAAAATTCCCAAGGATAGTTAACTCTCCACGACCTAATCCCAAGGCCTTATCCTAAGCTATGGTTTCCAGTTTTGCTATCAAATAAAAAGTCTAATTGATTTTAATTGTAGTGTTTATTTTAGGGATGTGATTACTCAAGGGACTGTAGTGCAACATTGATGTTTTTATTGACTCAATCAATGTATAAACATAAAACAAAAATGCATAATGATGTGTTTTTTTGTCTTTCTCAATATACAAAGGGGAAATTCCTACAACCAAATTAGAAACCATGTTAGGGACAGGTAGTAATTCCCTCAAATATCTTTCCCTTTAATCAAAGTCAGATCAAGGATAGATCAATATGTATTACCCTATATATATAATCCCATAAACATGCAACACACAAGAAACAATAAAATATGGATGGACTTACCTTGGCATAGATATGGCCTCTTAATATGTAGATCCAAGTTCAGTGTAGACCTGGTGGACTTTGCTCCAAATCTAGATACCTGTAATCTACACACATTAAGACAAGAGACATATTCCTCAAACCCTCTCAACTCATATGTGATTTAAATACATCAACCAATGACATACTCATGAATGCAAGTGAAATATAAGAAAGATCTACCTAGATCTACACTAGATATAATCCAATCTCCTCATCGAAAGATTAGATCTACCACATACATCATATGAAAGATCAAAATGATACACACCCAACCATTAACAATATGATATGGAGGGGTTGGAAGGAATATATCTATATAAATGAATATAAAGAAGATTGCATCAAATGTTATACCTTGAAGTTGATTGTATATCTTCTCTACACTCCTTGTTTCCAAACCTTCCTTGATCTCACAATGGATGGATATTGATCTCACTATGAAACCTAACAACATAACAAGTACTCTCTGAATCTCCCCTTATCCCTTGAAATTCATCCATTATATGGATGAATGGAGGAAGAGAATGAAATGAATCTAAACTCCTAGGTCCTCTTGTATTCAGATAGGATTGAGAGTTCCTAGGTTAACACATCTGGATCCAACTAATTTCCCAAATTTCCTCAACAAATAAGGAAATAATGAAGCTTCTAAAGCCTATCATTCCCCATAATGGAATAAGAAGTGAATTTATCCCTCCATATATTGGTGTAAGGAGTGATAAACTTATATTATTACCTCTTATTAATTTTAAAAGGAGTGATATGGGTCGTTTTTACTAGGAAAATCAATTTCAAGGGTTAGAAGGGTAGTGTTAAGGCACAACAAGCATAATGGGTCTCTTACATACCCCAAGGGTGGAAAATAATGGTATAACGCCATACCCACTAACTTTTAGGAACGAGGATGACTTAGCATGAATGAGGGGCCAAGGGGAAGAGTATTGTAAAATCTTATAGGCACACTCTTGATTCTATTTATCTAGCATATACTTGTTATGATGACTATTGGTCCTCATTCTTTCATTTTAGTTTTTTTTATATTTCGATGTAATTTATTTAGGTTGTTGGTTCATGTGTAACTAGGACCAAACCAAACTCCAATTTTCCAAACCATATGTGGAAATTACTTTTTCATTTTTATTTTTCAAAATTCATGAGGTGTATGCATGTTTCTCAAGGGTAACATGCATATAGGTTCTTTATAACTGACTAAGTGCATACACAATCCAAAAAAATAATTTTTTGAAGGATTTTTCCCATAATTTGATGTATGGGTGGGATGTAGGAGGATTTTGAGCATTACTGAGTAAATTCATGCTATAACAGATGTTGGCACACTTACTTATACTGAGAGGTGGGTGAATCAATATAGAACTTATTTTACTGAATTACAACGATCATTTACATCACTCTATCAACCATAATTAATCAATAATAAATATACATGTTCATATAGTGCACAATACAAAAGAAATTAATGTGGAAACCCAAATGAGAAAAAAGACATGGGAAAATTTTCTTAACCATATATTCACACGAAACAACCTACTACAGAAACCAATCCATTACAATATTTGAAAACACCCATATGATGGAGACACTAATATCCAGTCTAAGCACCATCTTGCAGCTTATAAAGGTTTACAATTTTTTTACTTGAAGGAGACACCAATCCCCTCTATGAGTTACAACTCACAGCCTTTCTCAAGATGCAACCTGATGGAGACATTGATCCCCTGATATTTTGTTTTAGATCAACTTATTCTATAACATTTATTCCTATGTCACTCCTTTTGTCAACCTAAACTAATTGTCATACCTTGCACCACCCTACCACCCTTGTATTACATCATATTTGTTTCTCTCTTAGAAGAACATTCTTATATTGGATATTCTCCACTTTATTCCATTCTTATTCTAAAAAACTCACCACATAGGCTATCTTAAACAAACTCATCATTGTGCTCAAATGTTTCTACAAATGAATTCCACTTCATTGGCTAAACACAATAAATCAATAGAAAATATGCATGTAACCATTATTTCATATCCACAGCTTGAACCTGCACAAATCACTCTCCTTCACTTCTTGACCACATAAGAACTTTGAATGCTTAACCTATGAGCCCCTCTTGCATTTAACCAAAATGGGTTTTTTCCTACAATTTCTTAGTCAACATTTCTTAAACTTTCCTATGGTATAGAAGGAATGAATAATTATATTATGGCAGGAACCCATTCCTCTGGTAGAAGGACTCGATGTGCCTCTTCACCAGGAATTTAAATCATTCCATCAATTTTGTGGCATAAGTAGCTTGATTCCTTCACAAGACATACATGAGCAATGTCACTCCAAGTAGTCCTTTACCTTCTTCTACATTTCATAAATACATATTATATATAGCTCAAAATATTTCTATTTTGAGGGTATGCTCATATCTGCACCTATATTCTCATAACATAACTCTTCTTAGGGATTCTCTCCTTAGACCACTACTGGAAAATTCCCACAAACTTCATACTTTTAACGAAGATTCCAATATACTTCATAGCATAAAAAAATTAAGTAAACCGTATGATCTTTGCAATCTCATCATGAAGGAACATACCCTATAAACTCAGAACCCAATGAAAGCAACATACCCTATGATTTTGTAACCTAGGAAAAAATACATATCATGCGATCTCAAAATTTTAGAGAGAATATGTATACCTATGATTTCAGAACCCAAACAAAAATGATCTCAGAGACCAACCCCATAAAGATTAGAGCTCAACGGAAAACCCATAGACCATACAACTCATCGAAAAGATCCATACACAAAATCAATTTGGGCATTGGTATTTATATGAGTCACATTGGAAGTTCTTCATGAGACGACCCCAATTCAAAAAGAGATAAGTTGTCCCAACCACCAAAAGAGTTTAACATGTGGGATTTCATGAGACAGGTCAACCCAAACACTAAATAAATTTAACATGTGTGAATTCCAATACAATATCTTTCAGGAGACCACCTTTTTCTACTGCAATTCCCATCGATAACAGTAGTTTATGCCACAATATTTGGTTTAACACTTCGTCTTACATCTTTTCCAATAACCTGTAAGATTGATTCATATTTCCTTCTTACCATGTCCATCAATAGGCACATTATACAAGACCTTGTTACAATGTATTATGTTTCTGTTGTGAATGGAGAAATTGGTGCTTTATTCTTGCTTAAGCAAGATATTAAAATTTTTCCCAATAAGAATGCTCCACCACTTGTGTTTTTTCTGTCATCCACACTTCCTACCCAATTTACATCGGTGTAAGTTGTCAGAGTAAATTCCTTACCTGAGGGATATTATAAACCAAAATTCAAAATTCCTTTTAGATATCTAATAATTCTCTTTATTGTTTGCACATGTGTTTTCTTTGGTGTGGCATGAAACCTTGATACTAACCCTACTTCCTGCATAATATCTAGCCTTGAAGTTGTCGCATATAACAAGATGTCAATCATTTATCTATACAAGGTTTGATTTGCTTCCTTTGATTCATCCTATTTTATAAATTTACATACAATGATCATGTGTGTGCTAATGGGCTTATAGTCTTTCATTTCAAATTTATTTAACATGTCCTTAATGTATTTGGTTTTTGAATCACATATTCCTTTACTAGATTGTGCAATCTGTAACCCAAGGAAAAATGGCGTTCCCCAAGCATGCACATCTCAAATTCTTCTTTCATTTCTCTGGAAAGCTATTTACACATGTCATTTTTACTGCCACGAAATATAATATCATCCATGTAAACTACAACAATTAATAGATCATCTCCTTATGTTTTAATATAAAGATTTCTATCAACAATTCCTTGTTTGAAACCTTGTTGTTGTAGATACTTATATAGTCTTGAATACCATGCTCTAGGAGCTTGATTCAATTCATATTAGTGCTTTCTTCAATATGCAAATATAATCCTTATATTATGTCAACAAGAACCCTTTAGGTTGTTCAACATGAAATTCTTCCTCTAGATCTGCATTAACAAAAGTTGATTTGACATCCATTTGGTAAAAGTTAAAGTTTTTGAAGCTTGCATAAGCCAAAAACATTTTGATTGCTTCTAATCTAGCCATAAGGGAAAAGGTTTCCCCAAATTTATTTTCTTCAACTTAAGCATAGTCCTTGCATACTAGACTTGCTTTGTTTCTAGTTATATATCCATTTTCATTTAACTTATTCATGAACACCCACTTTATTCCTATCACGTTTATGTCCTTTAGTTTGGGAACGAGTTCCCAAGTTTGATTCTTCTCAATTTCGTCCAAATTTTCATTCATAGAATCAACCCAATGTTTGTCACCTCTATATTCTACAAAACACGTATGATCTATTTTGGATAGCATGGAGAGATATAATTGTTCATAGGTACTTTCAATTCTTCTTCTAGTTTGTATTCTTGCAATTTTATCACCAAGAATTAGGTTCTTTGAATGGTGTTTTTGTATAAACCTTGATGGAGTATTTGTATCTTGATGTTCTTCTTCTTCTTCTTTGTTGCTGTCTATTTCTTCTATTTGAGATTTGTACTTATGAGGTATTGCTTCATCCACTTTTACATTAATACTTTCAACACTATTTTGCATCCTTTTGTTGTAGCATATATAGGATTTTCTTTTTTATGAATACCCAAGAAAAAATCCTTCATCAACCCTTGATTCAAACTTCCCTAGATGCTCTTAATCTTTCTTGATTAATACTTGCTTCCAAATATTCTGAAATGTTTGACAAATGCTAGTTTTTCTTTCCATAATGCATAGGGTGTATTATTGATATTGACCCTGATATTCCCTCTATTTAGATGTAAAATGCAGTGTAAACTACTTCTATTCAAAAAAATCAGATACCCTAGATTCATTTAACATTGTTCTAACAATCCCTTGCACATGTATGTTCTTTCTTTCAACCACTCCATTCTGCTGAGGAGTTTCAGCAGTTGAATATCATCTTCTTATTCCAAGAGTTTTACAGAATTCTTCAAAGTCATTGGATGTAAACTCTCCTCCATTATTTGACCTTAAGAATTTTATTTTTAGGTCAGTATCGTTCTCAACTAAAGATTTGAAGGCTTTAAATTTTTCAAATGGTTTAGATTTGTGTCTAAGAAAAACAACCCGAGTCATTATTGTGTAATCATTAATAAGTAACATGCAATAATTTTATCCTTGCAAACTTTGTGTTCTTGTAGGACCACGAAGATATGTATGTCCAAACTCTAATGGATTGCATGTGGTGTATTCATTTGTCTTGAATCTCACCCTCGTTTGCTTCCCATGCGGACACTACTTACAAACAATATTTCACAGTTTTTTTTTATCTTTGGCATGTCCCTTACTACTTGATTGTTGTTGATTTTTACTAAGTTGTCAAAGCTGATATGGCCCATTCTTTTATGCCATAACCAACTTTGGTCTATTTTTCCCCATGAAAAAAATTTCTCCTTTGATTTCATTACAAATATACACATTGTTTGGAGTTCTGGTTGTTTTTTTCGAACCAATTTACTAAATTTGTGTTTCTTACCTCGCATTTTTGGGAATCATAAGTGAGTGTGTGTCCTTGATCACACATCTGGATAACACTGAGAAGGTTGTGTTTCAAATCTTCAAAACATATGCATTTTCTAATTTAGCAATTATGTTATCAAGGCTAAGAGTCCCCTTTCCAATTATTCTTGAAGTGCCATTATCACCCACTATAACACTACCTTCATTTTTCTTCAAGGTAATAAATTTTGGCGTGTCCCTTGTCATGTGACTTGAACACCCAATGTCAATGTACCATTCATATCCTTTATTATGTGCACGTAGTGCAACCTATATGAATAATAATTGTTCTTTCTTTTGTTCCTGATTTTTTTCTATGGTTGTTGGGGGTTCCTTTTTCTCCTTTTTTCCTGAAATTGCTTTTACAAAACCTTGTTGTATGTCCATAGTTGTTGTAGTTATAGCATATAATGTTATAATTTGACAACGGGGCAAAAGAGTTGTGATTTCTCCATGAAAATCCATAAGTATAATTGTTGTTTCTCCTCGCATAGTTATTCCTTTATTTCTTCTACAATTTATATCTTTGTGGCCAAAACCATTACAAGCATAACATTAACCAAAAAATGATTTTGGTACCTAATTTGTATGATTCCATCTTGATGGAAAAGTCTTCTTGAATTTGTCATTGTGAAGACTATTTGTATTTTGTGAAGAATCAGATTCTTTTCTCATGTTGTCTTCAACTTTGATAGGATTCTTGAGTATATCAACACAACTCGTGTTCTTTCTTTCACCTAACTATTGTGAAGAGGTTGATTCTTCTTTCACACTTTCCTTCTCATTATTGTAGCCAACACCATTTTTTTCAAATTACAACCTTTGATGGTTTAGGATCTCATATAGAGTTGCAAATATATTTTCAAATTTCAGATTGGCATTTGATTTCTCCAACCTTCCTCTTATACTAACTATTTTAGACTCTATATTGTTGTAGGAATCTTCCTTTTCTTTTAGCTGAGATCTCAAAACATGTTCAACTATCTCAACCTATTCAACTTGAGTTTTTAGAGTAATGATGACTTTTTTTTTGTTTCATCATATTTTTCTTTTAGACTAATTCCTTTATGTACTTCTTCAATTTTTCCTTCTACTGCCATTTCATTTTTATCAATCTCTCTATTTAATTCAAAGCACGTATGAGTCCTTTTTCCAAAGTCACTTCTCCATCAATTTTTGGACTGCCTTCTTCTTCTAATTTTTTGGTTTTATTTTCTAGGGAAGCAGCCTCTATTTCTATGGCCATGAAAATAATTTCACTTGTTTCATTATCACTATTTTTGAAATAGATGTTGTCTTCATTGGTATACGGATTTTTCTTTTGTCTATTGAAAATTCTCTACATTTCATTCTTTCCCCTGGTGTAATTATTCTTGTTCTTTTTAAAACTAAAACCTTCTTCTTCGTCACTATTCATATTTTTTGCATAAGGACATTTAGCAGCAAAGTGTCCCACTTTTTCATCATTAAAACATTTAAAAGGAAGCTTACCTTTGTATTTTTCATGATCCTCTCTTGAGTTTTCTAACAAAGTTGACTTATTTTGTATCTAATTCATTATTTGAGCTTCCACTTGATTTGTGTTGTTTGGTCCTTGTTTTCTTTGATGCTTTGGATGTTGCTTCTCACTTTGATGATGTTTTGTCCTTTTCTATCCTCATTTCATATATTATGAGGATTCTGTGTAACTCGTCCATTTTTAATTTGTCAAGGTATTTTACTTATTCAATGGTGGATACCTTAGGGTAAAATCTCATAGAAAGTGACCCAAGCACATTTTGCACAATGATTTCTTCATGAATCTTCTCACCCAATCCTCTGATAATGTTAACAATTCCATCCACATGAAGAAAGTAGGATGTAATATTTTCTTGTTCATTCATCTTAAGACTTTCAAACTATCCCCTATGGGTTTGTAGCTTAGCTTTCTTAACCTTTACATATCCTTCATATATGTTGCATGGCTTGTCATACATATCCTTCATTGATTTTCAATGCATGACCTTGACAAATTTTGATTCTGCCAATCCACATATAATTGCATTCACGGCTTTCTCATTGTTCTCACTGATATATTTCCATTTCTATCACTTGGTGTAGTTGTTGAAATAATATAATCATTCTCAACTAATATCCAACTATCAAATACGAGATCCATCAAATAGGTTCTCATTCGTATGCTCCAAAAAGCATAATTTAATCCATGAAATAGAGGATCTCTATTTGTAGAGAAGCCTACTTGTTTATCAATGTGTGCTATAGGGGCCTTCCTTACAATAGTTAAGTTGTATTGAATTAACCTTACTTACTATAATACCAGTTGTTGGCACACTTACTTACACTAAGAGGGGGGTGAATCAATATAGAAATTATTTTATTGAACTACAATTATCATTAAAATCACTCTATCAACCACAAGCACTCAATAATAAATACACATTCACACAATGCACAATGGATAAGGAATTAATGTAGAAATAAAAATGGGATAAAAGCCACAGGAAACTTTTCTTAACCATATATTCATAGGAAAAACCTTCTACATACACCAATCTATTACAATATTTGTAGACGCCCATTTGTTGGAGACATCAATCTCCATTGTAAGCACCCACTTGCAACATACAAAGTTTTACAAGTTCTAACCTGAAGGAGATACCAATTCCCTCTATCAGTTACAACTCTCAATCTTTCTCAGGCTACAACCTAATGGAGAAACCGATCCCCATATATTATATTTTATATCAACTTGTTTTGTAACAACCTTTATTCCTTTGTCACTCCTTTTGTCAACCTGAATTGATTGTCATACCTTGCACAAACCTGACACCCTTGAATTAGAATATCTATGTTTCTCTCTTAGAAAAACATTTTTAGATTAAATATTCTTCACTTTATTCCATTCTTATTCTAAAAAACTCACCTCATAGGCTATCTCAAAAAAGCTCATCATTGTGCTCAAATATTGCTACGAAAGAACACCACTTTAGTGGATAAACATATCCAATTATTAGAAACTATGCATGTAAACCATGTTGCAAATATACACCTTGAGCCTCCACAAATCACTCTCCTTCACTTCTTGACCACGCAATAAATTTGAATGCTTAACCTATGAATCTCTCTTGCATTTAACCAAAGGGGGTTTTTCCTGCAATAACTTAGTCAACATTTCTTAAACTTTTGTAGGGTATAGCAGGAATATATCATTATATTCTGGTAGAATCCTTATCAAGCCTTCAATTCGTTCCATTAATTTTGTAGTAGAAGTAACTCGATTCCTTCATAAGACATACTTGAGCGATGTCCCTCCTTTATGCAGTCCTTGACCTTATTCTACATTTTGTGCATACATATTATATGTAGCTCAAATGATTTCTATTATGAGTGTACACCCGTATCTTCACCCTTTTTATCACCAGATAACTCTTATTAGTTATTCTCTCCTCAAACAATTACTTGAAAATGCCCAATATTTTTAACAAGGATGACCATAGACTTTAGAGCATAACAAAACTAATTATACATTGCGATCTCTACAATCTCGACATGAAGGAACACACCCTCTAAACTCAAAACCAGACTAAAGCAACATACCCTACAATTTAAGAACCCAAACACAAATATATATCATGTGATCTATTCAAGTTTACCAAGAATATGTATACCCACGACTTCAGAACCCAAACAAAAAAATATTAGAAATCAACCCCACAAACCTTAGAGCTCAATGAAAAAGCCCATAGAGCATGCAACTCATCAAAAATATCCATACACAAAATTTATTTGGGCATTAGTATTTATATGAGTCACGTTGGAATTTCCTTATGAGATCCCCCAATTTTAATAGAGACAATTCGGCCCAACCACCAAAAGGGTTTAACATGTGGGATTTCATTAGACAGGTCATCCCAACCAGTAAATAAATTTAACATGTATGAAGTACAATACAATATATTCCATGACCACCTTATTCTAATGTAGCTCCCATCGATCAAGGTAGTGTATGTCACAATATTTGGTTTAACACTTTGTCTTACATCTTTTCCAATAGCCTCTGATATTGGTTCATATTCCCTTCTTACTATGTCCATAAATAGACATATTGTACCATACCTTATTCTAACTCAATCCTTTCCACTATATATCAATCCAAATCTCCTAAATCAATGATCTTGTTGTCTTTTTCTTATTCTACAACTTCTACACCTGGTTCCCATGACCTTGAGAGATCTTCCCCTTTATCATCAAATATCCAAGTAAATAAGGCATAGTTTTTCTCCTGTTGGCATCAATGACATCAAGAACACTCTCAATTCTATTTCTCCAGCATATACTTGATTTGATGATGATTAGTCCCCATCCTTCCATATTATGCTTGTTTTATACTTTGATGTAAGTGGTTTAAGTGGTTGGTTGATGTGTAATTGGGACCACACTTAACTCCAATTGTCTAAACCAAATGTGGATATTACTTTTTCTTTTTTTCTTTTTTGAATTTCATGAGGTGTACACATGTTACTCAAGGGTAACATGCGTATACAACTGTTGCTAATCGACTAAGCGTGTACGTAGGCCAAAAAATTTGTTTTTAAGGATTTTTCCCATAATTTGATGTATGACTGGGATGTAGAAGGATTTTGATCATTACTAGGTAATTTAATGCTATAATAGATGCCCCCTAATGTATGAGGTTAGAGGAGAATCAGATGACCAAAATTCCTTAGAAATTATTTGGTATCTTAATCACTAGGCCCGAGTGGGATTCACCAACACTAGATCTAGAAGAAAAATTACAACTAAAAACCAAGCATCAAAACACTCTCTTCCCAAGGTGGGTATGCATGTGCTCAGGTGTGAAAGGAACATGGCTTCCAAATCAAAGTACATTGTGTATCCATGACATATAATGAAAGAAAAATCATGTCCATGAACATAATACACAATGGATTTATGGATCAAATATAATATGATGGATAATGACCGTGAAGATGATACATAGTGGATCAATTTCAAAATAGCATAGCCACGAATAGATACTCAGTATATATGAGGATAACAATTGTAAATGCTAATAAATTAGTTCTCCTGTGTGATACCATTGTGATATAGTTTATGGTACATACTTGTGCAGCTCAAGCAATAGAAAAATGTGACAGTGATATTGTTGGCCTAAGGTCTTCCATCCAAACTGTAGAAAGGTATAGGTCCTACCCATGTGAATATATGATGTGAAGTTGAACATGGAGGATGTTGTTTGATTACCGATCATTGATGTATACCATACAAGGGTGTTGTTTGTTAGCAAATATGATGCAACCCATCGATGATGATAATGGTTGCAAGGTACATACCTGGTACATTATATAAAGTGTGAATAGAAGTATTGGAGTTGAACACTTGTATAATCCATCAAGTAGAAGGCATTGATGTATTCCCACTACCTAATAGTGAGGTAACTTACCACTATTGACTGCAATCTCTAAGGTACTATATATACTTTGGATATCATTCCCAAATAAGAATGTGTTGAGGTTGATGGGAAGATATCCATTGGAAGGTATGCATTAGGGAATCCTTCATCAACCAATGTGAGGACATATCAGGAACTGATTGGACTTGTACACAGTTTTGCAGGACAGGCCATCAAGTATGTTTCTCACATGCACCAAATGTGAATAGTAGACAAAAGAGATCCCCTGAGTAATGACCAATGATGTAATTCAATAACAGGGGTGAGGGATTCCACCAATGATAAAAAGGGAACCAAATATACAACATAAATCCAAAATATGAATATATGTCTTCACCTCAAACGTGATAGGAAACCACTCAATCAATGACCAATGATATTTTGTCATTTTTTGAGTGCAAGGACACCTATCAATCATGAAAACCGGGCCATGGTGTTATAACTCTAGGTCGAATCATCAAGTAGTGTGTCATAGTCAATGATAAATGAACTGCCAATAAGAATTTAATGGGAATATTCTACTATGGCACAAGCCCAAACATTGGATGAGATGATACTCAGAACCATTTTAAAAGTAGGGAAGGTCAACATAAAAGGTCAAGCATTCTAAGGAATTGTCGAATCAAGATAAGAATTCCTTTGAAAAACAACATGACACATTATGTGACTTGAGAAATTGTGATGAACTTTGGATAATAAGATGATATTCAGTCGACAATGCATGAGGAAATGAATACTACTCCATGGTGGTCACAAGAGTAACCAACCAGAGGAGTGTTAGGACTCCAATCATGATTCAGCTTCTACGGACATAACTACTACCCAATTGTGAAGATATACATGACATAAGTGTTAGTGATTGAGAAAAATATGAAGAAACTTGAACTTTAAAACTTTAATTTATAATAACAGTGCATATAAATCACATAAATAATTCAAAGATATAAATCAAACCATAGAACACATGATATACCCTGGGAAAACCCTCCACTGATTCGGAGGATGAAAAAACCAGCAAACAATCTTCAAGTATGATAGATTAGTAGTAGAGAATGATTACAACACAATAGCAGATTGCTTTCATCGAGAGCAGCAAAGAGAGGAGATCAAATGGAACATTGTATCTAACTTTCCAAGTGCATAACACTTTAATAAGAAGTCAAATTAGGTTTTACAACAAAAATAGAATGGTTGCATGTAGCAACAACTTGTTAACACTTAGAACACTGATCCATATTTAATCATGCACCCCATACTGATCTGGTGTCAAGCTGGCACTCCATAATTATCTTCCACATGAAGATATGCGCCTTCCATTAATTAACTAACTCTAACTGAGTAGTTAACTGAGTTGAACTAAATGTAACTGAGTTGAACTAAATGTAACTGAGTTAAACTGAATGTAACAGAACAGAACTGAATGCAACTGAACAGAACTGGATGTAATTGATCTGAATTGAATGTAACTAAACAGAACTGAATGTAACTGAACAAAACTAAATGCAACTAAATAGAATTGAATGTAACTGAACAGAACTGAATGTAACTGAAAAGAATTGAATGTAACTGAACAAAACTAGTGCATCTCCATCAGTGTTTATTCCCACTAACCATTTGCATAAATTAAGGAGTTGAACCCTTAATTAACTGAACGTGTTTGCCATAACTACAATTCAAATTCTCTCTCTATCTATGTGTTTATTTTAAATATCTGTACATGGTCCATGTGTGTTTTCATTAATTAATCATATCATACTCATAATATCGTTTCCAAACCTATGATCATATGTATTTCCCTAGGTCATATAGTCATATGCTAAAGTAAATCACTCTAGGGGTAGCTAATCCCTAAAGGAGACTTGTAGCACCTGTTGACCATGACTAGCGATTCATCATATAGTATATCTACTTTACATAGTAAAGTACACCACCTCACAATATGAGGATATTGGTAGGACTACACAAGCCTATTGTCCACCTCAATCATATGAGGATATTCGTAGGAATACACAAGCCTACTGTCCACCTCAATCATATGAGGATACTCGTAGGAATACACAAGCCTACTATCCACCTCAATCATATGAGGATATTCATAGGACTACACAAGCCTACTGTCCACCTCAATCATATGAGGATATTCGTAGGACTACACAAGCCTATTGTCCACCTCAATCATATGAGGATATTCGTAAGACTACACAATCCTACTGTCTTAGTATTACTCACAAGAATTTACAACATCACCACCTCAACCATATGAGGATATTCACAGGATTACACAAGCCTACTGTCTTGATATTACAAGACTGGAGAATGAATCCCGATGTTGTAATCTCAACACTCCCTCTCAACGAGGGAGAAATTATTTTCCATACCAAGATTATCTCGGAAGTGCCTAAACTTCGTCATAGATAGAGGCTTTGTCATCACATCTACAATCTGCTCCTCAGTAGATACATACTGAAGTTTTACCATACCTTTCTGGACCATGTCTCAAATTAAGTGATACTTCATTTCTATGCTTTTTGACTTGTCATGAAACACAAGATTCTCGAAAATATTTATACAAATTTGGTTGTCACACCTGATCACTGTAGGTTCTATATTTACACTGAGTAATCATCCAAGTAGCTTTCTTAGCCACATTGCTTCTCTGCAAGTAGTACTAGCAGAAATGTACTCAGCCTCTGTTGTGCTTTGGGAAACTGAACCTTGCTTTCTGTTGGACTAAGAAATCATAGCAAAACCCAAGCTGAAACAGTATCTGAAAGTGCTCTTCCAATCAACAATGCTGCCACCCCAATCAAAATCAGTATATCCAAGCAATAAAACTCCTCCATTGGAGGCATACCTGAGTCCATAAGCAATTGTACCGCGGAGGTACCTTAATATGCGCTTACCTGCAACCCAATGTCTGTGTCTAAGATCAGTCATGAACTTACTCAAGATGCTAACTGCATAGCAAATTTCTGGCCTTGAGTGTACCAAGTACATCAACGAGCCAATCAATTGTCTGTATAATGTGGGGTCCACTGGATCCAATCCAGTCTTAGTCTCATGGAGTTTCCTCAAATTGGAATCCATCGGAGTGTTTATGGATTTACAATCCACCATGCCAAATCTTTGCAAGATGTCCACTGTGTACTTCCCTTGATATAGAAATATCTCATCATTCCTCTACCAAATTTCAAGATCTATGAAGTAGTGCATAATACCTAAGTCTTTCATCTCAAACTCTGAGGTAAGCTCCCTCTTACACTTAGCAATCAATTTTTCTTCTCCAGTGAGGAAAATATCATCAACATATAGAACCAGTATCAGAGGCAGGTTCTCCACTACTTTGAAGTACAAGTTGGAATCTACGTCACTTTTCAAGAAACCCAATTTATGAAGGTAACTATCTATTCTGGCGTACCAAGCTCGAGGAGCTTGTTTTAACCCATACAGGGCTTTCTTCAACTTGCAGACATCGGATTCCTTCCCATGTATCACAAAACCATCAGGATGCTCAATGTAAATTTATTCCACATTCTCACCATTGAGGAAGGAAGTCTTCACATCCATCTGGTGAAGCTTCCAGCCTAATACTGATGCAAGTGAAATAATAGATCTAATAGTAGTATACTTGGCCACTGGAACGAAAGTCTCCTCATAGTCAATGCCCTCTTTCTGAGAGAATCCTCGGGCAACAAATCTGGCTTTGAATTTGTCCACACTACCATCTGCAACATGATTTATCTTGTAAAGCCATATGGAAGTAACAACTGACTTCCTCTTGAGTTTGGGAACAATATCCCAAACATCATTCTTCAGGATAGAATGATACTCCTATGTCATAGAATATTTCCATACTTTTTTCTTTGCAACCTCTTCATATGTTGAAGGCTCAGAGTCACTGATGTTGCTCATCAATGCAACATATCCTGAATATCTATCAGGATGCATACGCTTTCTAGAAGTCCCCACTAGTGCTCCATGCTTCTCAGCATCTCTCAATATATCATGGCACCATGCTGCCCTCCTCTTTGTAGGAGGTTCATTAACCGTGTTCAACTAGTTCATCAATGATGGATAACTCTTTAGGCTCTGCTGGATTCTCCCTCTGAATCTCAGAAGGGGAAGAATCATTCTCATGATTTTCCAAAGTAGGAATCTTAGTCTCATCTATCTCTGGATTATATTCAAGCTCTTTTTACCGCTTGAATGTTGCCTCCTCATGGAAAGTCACATCCCAATTTACCTCAACATGTCTCTCACTAGGTACATAAATTTTGAAATATTTGGAGGTCTCACTGTAGCCAACAAAATTTCCCTTCTTTCCAGAAGGTTCCATCTTGTTTCTCTTTTCTTTTGGAATGTGAATATACACAGGACATACAAAAATCCAAAGATGTGATATGTCTGGTTTTTCACCAATGAACACCTCTTCAAGTGTTTTCTCATCAAGAACTGCATGCGGACTTCTGTTCTGAATGTACGCTGTTGTACTAGTATTTTCTACCCATAAATAAGTAGAAATATCCTGATCATGTAACATGGATTTTGAAGCCTCGCAAATAGTTCTATTCTTTCTTTCTGCAACCCCATTCTGTTGTGGGTTGTAAGGAACTGTTAATTGTCTACATGTCCCTGCATCAATACAAAACTCATTAAAGGCATTTGATTCAAACTCTCCTCCATTATCAGACCTTAGGGCATGGATATACTTACTTGTCTGGTTTTCTACTAAGGCTTTAAATTCTTGGAATTTACAGAAGGTTTCACTTTTGGTTTTCATGAAGTAAATCCAGGCCTTATGGGAGAAATCATCAATGACTAAAACATAGTAAAGGTACCCACTGAGGGAAGGGGTAGACATGGGTCCACACATATTTGAATGTACTAATTCAAGGATGCCTTTAGATATAGTATGGCTGCTAGGAAATTTATTTTTAACATTCTTTCCTAAAGCACAACCTCGACGATAGAATCATGAACAGAATCGAAACTAGGCATACCTTTCACCATTCGCTGTAAACCAGGAAGTGCTCTGAAGTGGAGATTTCCGAGTCTCCTATGCCAAAGCTCACATGGGCTGATAGTATGATGTAACATGGCTGAAATAATCTTTCCTGGGACCTTGTAGAGTCCTCCTTCTCGAACTCCAAAAATAACAGCAGTATCAAGGTTCTGGTTCTTCGACCATAAGTATACTTGATTCTCCATGAAGATCACACAGAAGACTTTATCTTCAAGAACAGAAATAGAGAGTATATTTTTCTTCAATCTAGGAACATACAAAATGTCATCCATATGTAGCATGTCTCTTGAATTTAACTAGAAGGATGTGGATCCAACTCCTAGGATTGGATATGTAGAATTGTCTCCCAATTCTACCATGCATTAGAATTGTTTCTCCTTTATATTGGAGAGTGCACCCTTGTACCCTGACATGTGCTTGGAAGCACCACTATTGATCAGCCATGTATCTTCTCCTATGATGATGGATCCGGACAAAGCAGAGACAAGATAATACTCTCTTCTAGTCTCTTTCTCTTCGAGTGTAATCTTGTGCGAATTTTCTTCTACTGCAGTGGATGCATGAAACTTTCCTTCATCCTTATTCCTTTTATTGCATTCTCTTCCAAAGTGACCTTTATTTCCACAATAGTAGCATTTAAACTTTGATTTTTCAAAGTTCTTTGTAATCTCTTTCTTATTTGAATGAAAGTATTTCTTGGGAGCGAAAGGCTTCCTCCCTTTCTTACTCCTAGCCATGAGAGCTAGATTCTCTTATTTAGTGTGCATTGTTTTATTCTGGATGCGCCCTTCTTCTTGAATGCAATCATGCCAGAGTCTTTCAAAATTGGGCTGCTCTTCTCTTCCATTTACCGCAGCAAGAAAGGTCTCCCATGAGGCAAGGAGCCCATTAATGGCAGTTTCAAGAAAATCATCCTCATATGTCTCCACATCGATGCTTGCTAGTTGATCCTTCACTTGTGAAATATTTGTGAAGAAAGATGCCATGGTCTCATCCTTCTCCATATTCATGTTACGCAACTTGTTCTTCAAAGCCTTCTTCTCATAGAGATTTGTGAGTGTGTCAAAACACTCCTTTGTTTTCTTCAATGTAGTGATCACCGACATGAGATTGTCCTTCACAGAGTCATATATGATCCGCTTTGCCTTTGCTTGATTATTTTTGTAATTTGTCCTTCCTGCATTTGTAGTAGGCTCTTTGATCACAGAGGTCACAAAAGAGTCTAGATCATGCTCTTCTAGAATATTGAACACCCTTGCCTTCCATGTATTGAAGTCGGATGTTCCTTCGAGTCTATCTTCTGGTCGGACGGATATAGAAGCCATTACTTCATGCTCTTGCTCAAAGCTTCAATATATGTGGAGGCTTAGAGTGTTTGCACAAAACTAAGCTTATTCCTACCCTTTCTCTAATACCATGTTAGTGATTGAGAAAAATATGAAGAAATTTGAACTTTAAAACTTTAATCCATAATAATAGTGCATATAAATCACATCAATAATTCAAAAATATAAATCAAACCATAGAACACATGATATACCCTGGGAAAACCCTCCAATGATTCGGACGATGAAAAAACCAGCAAATGATCTTCGAGTATGATAGATTAGTAGTAGAGAATGCTTACAACACAATAGCCGATTGCTTTCACGGAGAGCAGCAGAGAGAGGAGATCGAATGGAACATTGTACCTAACTTTCCAAGTGCATAGCACTTTAATAACAAGTCAAATTAGGTTATACAAAAAAATAGAATGGTTGCATGTAGCAACAACTTGTTAACACTTAGAACACTAATCCATATTTAATCATGCACCCCATACTGATCTAGTGTCAAGCTGGCACTCCATAATTATCTTCCACATGAAGATATGCGCCTTCCATTAATTAACTAACTTTAACTGAGTAGTTAACTGAGTTGAACTGAATGTAACTGAGTTGAACTGAATGTAACTGAACAAAAATAAGTGTAACTGAACAGAACTGAATGTAACTGATCATAACTGAATGTAACTGAACATAACTAAATGAAAATGAATAGAACTAAATGTAACTAAACAGAACTAGTGCATTTCCATCATTGTTTATTCCCAATAACCATTTGCATAAATTAAGGAGTTGAACCCTTAATTAACTAAACTTGTTTACCATAACTACAATTTGAATTCTCTCTTTATCTTTGTGCTTATATTAAATATCTCTGCATGGTCCATGTGTGTTTTCATTAATTAATCATATCATACTCATAAGATCATTTCTGAACCTATGATCATATGTATCGCTCTAGGTCATATAGTCATATGCTAAAGTAAATCACTCTAGGGGTAGCTAATCCCTAAAGGAGACTTGTAGCACCTGTTGACCATGACTAACCATACATCACATAGTATATCTACTTTACATAGTAAAGTACACCACCCCACAACATGAGGATATTCATAGGACTACACAAGCCTACTGTCCACCTCAATCATATGAGGATATTCGTAGGACTACACAAGCCTACTGTCCACCTCAATCATATGAGGATATTCGTCTACACAGGCCTACTATCCACCTCAATCATATGAGGATATTCGTAGGACTACACAAGCCTACTGTCCACCTGAATCATATGAGGATATTCATAGGACTACACAAGCCTACTATCCACCTCAATCATATAAGGATATTCGTAGGACTACACAAGCCTACTGTCTTGATATTACTCACAAGACTTTAAAACATCACCACCTCAATCATATGAGGATATTCATAGGACTACACAAGCCTACTATTTTGATATTACAAGACTGTAGAATGACTCATGATGTTGTATTCTCAACAACAAGTGTTATGTTCAAAGGCAACATAACTATGTTTCTCAGCACATTCATATGAGATCATAATTATTTCCCCCCTCTTTTTTATAAATATTTGATTTTTAGTGTCATTTTCATATTATAAAACCTAGAAAGGGATAAAATAATGATATAAAACAGTGTAGCAGACGAGTTTTGCAAGGTGTGCCAATAAGGTCCAAGTGCATGGAACATACCTATTCAAAATTAAAATATGAAAAAATGGATGTGTATGAAGT
Organism: Pseudotsuga menziesii; assembly: GCA_001517045.1. Classification (NCBI taxonomy): domain Eukaryota; kingdom Viridiplantae; phylum Streptophyta; class Pinopsida; order Pinales; family Pinaceae; genus Pseudotsuga; species Pseudotsuga menziesii. The sequence goes on from LPNX011234018.1 coordinate 264,688, forward strand.
GGACACCCATATGGTTTGTCTCCTTTGATCATAGTTTCAAGTAGTGGCTACAATAAATGCAAAGTCTTATGGCTAATGAGAATGTTGGAGCTATGAGAAATGAGTGGAAAATGGAAAAGTGCATTAGGCTCAATTAATGCAAGAAATAGTAGGGAGTGCAGCAACATAACTATAAAAAAATCATGAGATATCTTATAGGTAATATCCAATAAGAAGATGAAGAAGAGAAAACATGGATTCAACATTTAGTCATGAAGAGGCTACAACAGTTCCAGATCCTAAGAGATATATATTGGCATGTGCACCATATTATTAAAGGGAACTATCTAGGGTAACATTGTTTCAGTTAAGCTCTAGTTCATTAGTTACGACGCTTCATTGTAGAGGGTTCATGTCGAAACTTAACTAACATGGATACTAAGCCTGATGATGTTTCAAAAGAAAAAATGTATGTATGCACGAAGAGTGAACATATCATATATGGCAATTAGAAACACTATTACATTTTCACCATATAAAAGCGTTTTCTTGAGTGAAGCTATTGGATAGCACCACTTTATCCATCCAGGAATACTTATCAACTAATACCATTAGTATCAATGTTAAAAATTAACAATAATAAAAGGTAAAATGATTTTCATGGATGGCACTAAGAGTGAAGCATTGATGGAACTAAGATTGAAGCACTATGACTCTCAGTTAATCTCCTAAATTTGTGGTCATGCATTAAGTTGAAGAGAGAGTTCAGTTCAAATCCAGTTATCATTAAGTTAAAGCTATTCTTGGAAGGTATGGAGCATGGAGAAGAATCTGAGGACAATGACTTGGCACTAGTGCAGCAAGGGTGATAATGTTTTCATGGAGATGATCCCATGCATTAGTGTTGATGATCCCCCAGTAAATTTGAAATTGAAGTGCATTTGTGCACTAGTGTCAGGAAAACATTGCATGATTGAGTTTTTTACTTGTTATTAAAGTGTCGGGCACTTGGCAAGTTCATTACATATTTTTTGTGGATCTCTCTTCTCTACTGCTAAGGTAATATATCTTGTCGAGAAATATGCTATTGTGTTGTAAACCATTATCTGCAAATATATCTATCATACTCAAATAAATGTTAGGTTTTTCATCCTCTATATTTGGAGGGTTTTCCTAGGGTATATATTGTCTCTTATGATTGAATGATTTATGTGGCTGATTTATTTATGAGATTCATATGTGCAGTGATTGCTTGATAAAAGTTTTAAAGATCAAGAATCTCCATATTTGCTCAAAATATTAACAAGTCGTGTGGGATTTTTTTGGTATTTATAAGACATAATACTATGTTTGGAGGTCTAGTCAAGATGATAGTCTAATGTATGCTTGGGATGGATGTTTTGATGCCATAGTGTGAAGATTTTTTTGGAAAATCAATAAATATTGACTAATTAGTTTAGTGATGTACTTTTTTATTCACGATTGAATAGCAAAAGTTTCTTGTTGAAAAAGGATTCCCCACAATCTATGGTATTCAAGGCCTCCACAAGCCTCTCTCTCTATGTGTGTGTGTGTGTGTGTGTGTGTGTGTGTGTGTGTGTGTGTGTGTGTACATGTATATTGTGTGTGTTGGGATTCTTTGATAATATCGGTGTTTATAGATTCTCTTTGGTATCGATGGTATTGTAAGTCTGTTGGAATATGAGATGTTGGCAGCATTGTGGCATATGGAATAGAGAAGCTCAAATTTCAATTATGCTTCCCTATCGTATGGACTAGAAGATCTCAGATCTGAAGCCTCTTTTTCTAATCCCTAATCTCAAGAAGAGTTCTTCGGCTCTGCTAATCTCTTTCATGGATGTCTTCATGCATACGATTATTGTAAAAATGGGCAAATGGATTTAATTCTATATTATTTGTCAGATCAGTATTTTCACCTTCAAATATTTGGATCAGTACAACTCCTACAATGATCTAGATCTAAGAAAACCATTGGTGTAACAAGTTGGAGCAGATCTAGTGCAAATCATTATGTGGAGGTTAAATTTAGCTTCAAGGTTAAGTACACCAGATCATAGAAGAGTCATTGAGATTGAGATCGCTTCATCCAAACATATTGTTGGAGTCTCAATGGGAGGGTATCATTGTTGCTATTTCACACAAGATCTCATGCACATGGTTGAGCACAAGTGCAAATGGAACACGCAAATTGATGACTAGATTGTTCTACAAAGTGTCAAGAGGGATCAAATATAAAAACCTTTCACCAATAAACTACAACATACATCCCTATCACCACTATACTACAACACACTAAAGTATGCATTCTTATTTTTTATTTTTATTTATTTTTATGGGACATACAGACACTCCCCTCACTAGAGCTCCACTATGCTACAACACACTAATGCATGCATTCCGTTATTTTATTTTATTTTATGGGATAGACTAACACTTCTAGTCCACTTGGGATGTAGAAATGTGTCTTCTCAACACAAAAAAAACACAAACCTGTGATTTTTATCATGCAGATTAGATCACCAGTGCATATCTAGCTCTAAATTAAATAGATATCATCTTTGGCATTTCACTATTAACCACAGAGTTAGATCTACAATTTTCCTTTTCCTGTTATATCTATATATTCTCATATCCGATCACGTAAACGTTTTGGCTTGTATTATCCATAATGAAGTCAAACTTATGGATGTTTGCCATGAGATGAATTTCGTTGGATGTATTGAAGATTTGTTGCTAGTCAGTTTTGAGATCAATATAATAAAGAACAATGGTCAATGAAATATGCAAAAGATAAAATCACCCAATTACACCATGCAAATCCATGTTTGCAATGCAAAATGGGGATACCATGTGAGAAAAACATGGAGTTTAGTTTATCCTTCGCATAGTAGTCCAGAATCTCTCTTGTGACTCATATGTAGATGCCATCCTTACTCCACACTGTAACTCATATATATATATGCCCTCCTTACCCCACACTCAAGTATGGTGGTCTTCAGTATGTATTTGCACACTCTCGAGCTCTGTAATTGTCTGTGCTTAAAGCAATATTTGGAGTGAAGCATAAAGGTTATACCTAAGGTGGGTTTTTTTTGAATCCATTATTATATTATTATACCTGCCGAAGGCTATGGTAGGTATATTGTATTCGATATGCAGTCAACTGCATATTAGTTTTGATTTTGACCATAATTTTTTTACTTTTACCATATAGTTTTACAATGTAGGTTTAATTAATTGAATTTATTAAAATATTAAAATTAATTTATTGACCATATGATTGGCTGATCATATTGAAGCGTTATTGTCAGAGACCTGCTTGCATATTCTAAGTGTCTCCTTGCATATCCTAAGTTTTCCTTGCATATCCTAAGTTTTTGGCTACCCATTGACAGCCACATCTGTCCCAATGACATCCACTGTAATGATAATGATAGCCACCACCATTGCCTCTGTCACCCCCACCGCCCCATGGCCACTACCTCTTTCACCCTCCCAACCTCTTCATAGTAATAGCCAATGTTTTTGCTTCTTTATAGTTTGGCTCCTGATGGATTCAAACCTTACATTAAACCTTACATTTTTGGGAGACATACTGTCCAGGTAAGAACATGAAAACTACATTGCATATTATTGATTTTGTCAGTAAAAAACTAAAATGATAAGATAGTGTTAAGGATCATAATAACCTAAATAACTTGTTTTCTTGGTTTTTTGCAGAAAATCAAAATGAGTCTGAGCCAGGGTGTAATCGCATGCATGGCAGTTGCTTCAGCTATGCTTATTCATGGAGATGGAGGACTACTGAGTTCAATCTCATTGAAAATTTGTGAAGACAAGTAGTAGAATCCATTCGCAATAAATATTTTGTTGGCGTCGAAATGATGCTTCACATATGGAAACTTTACGCCAAGTCATATGAAAAGTCCTCCTTTCCTAGGTAATACTTTCACTGTGAGGTTCCTCATTGAGACATTCATGTCCGTGCTTATGTTAAATGTATCAAATTCATGGATGTTGTTTTTTGCATTTCCAAAAATAGAAAAATACATACTTAGATATCAAGGATTTTGAGTAAGTGCCTTTCCCACGCAATATACACAGAAGTCCCTTAAGTGCCTATCTAGTTTCTTGTTCTGCTAAAAAAAATTAATGTTATGTATAATAAATAAGTAAGAGAGATATTTACCTGATTACAGGATACTACTCGACTTATAGAGAAACAGTTTTCAATTGGCTATTCTTTGCTCACAGTAAGCATGCTTATCCCTACAATCAGAGGTCTATATTTAAATTGATGTCTCATCTAAGATCAAAGCTTCAAGATTTTTTGATTTTAACAATATAGCATGTTTATATTTAATATGGTAAGTATGCTTAAGTCTGCAACCATAGGTCTATATTTAAATTGATGTCTATACTTATGCCTGCTCCCATCGATTGGTTGGGCCGAGGCGCTTGTGATACAAGACACCAACACATTAAAATGAATAAATGGAATTCATTAACAAGTAAACTATGGTTAGTTCTTGATTTACTTTGGGATCAATTATTTGGGATCAATGAGGATCCACCCGGAGAGTTCCAACCTGTCTTGAAATATTTACTTTGGGAACATACTTCTATAGTTTGATCAAATCCATCACCTACATGTGTACCTGTGCAACAACCTAAAAGTAAGGATAATATTTATCATTAAAAAGAATGGAATTTCTTGCCAACCAAATATTTCAAATCACCACCAAACAAAGGGACAATTCAGAATTGTTTAAGTTTTTTTTGTTGAAACCAGACCAAGAAGCAATCACTTAAATATCCTTAATCATAATCCATTCAAACGCTGCACATAGTAGCCATTCATAAACTGCATGAAGTTTTTCACATAAAGAAGCCATTAAAAGAAAGAAACCAACCCATTTATTAATGGCATGAAGTTGTTCACATAAAATCAAACGAAAATTCTTCTGCGTCGCAGCAACACACATAATAATCCATTCAAGCAGGGGTAGACACACAACGAGAATGATAGAAGCATTAATCGATGGCGGGACCAAGAGCATAACCTCTACTTTCCCTAGACTTTGTCAGTGCACCATTGTTGTCCTCCAATGCGACTTGCAAGCACCCAATGAGGAACAAGTTAAACAAAAGAGGTAGTAAAATTATTGCACAAATTACGATTTATATAAATGACTAAATGAGAAGTAAAAACATTGCATTTGGTTGTTTTCTTACCTCGAGATATTTGCTTACCAATGCGACCTACTTGAGCCTTGAGCCAAGCAGGGAGACCTCGAATATCTACCTTGGATCACCCCATAGCATAGGATAATGACATGTATACAGGTAGTGGGGTGCCTCTTCCACAGAGTCAAAGGAAATCATGAATCCTAGAGCCACGTGACTATTGAATCTAGTTTGGCCGACCTTCTTCTCCATATGGGTGCTATCATTTTTATTACGTCGATAGGCATATATATATTAGAATTTTGGGGTAGAGTACCATCTATACTTTTTAATCTACAGACGAGAATGAGACAAGTGTAATGTCCATATTGATTCTATGGGTGTCGTCCAATATTAAATGAGAATGAGACAAGTGTACTATCCAGATTGATTCTATGGGCGTCGTCCAAAATTAATAATTATTAATTTCAAAAAAAAATAAAAAATAACTTAATTAACATGTGATAAGTACAGTTAGTGATAGTTGTAAAAATGAAAATTAATCTTCAACTATTTGGTTATTAGATACAACTACGAGCTTAACTCTATCGATTATTAGATACAACTATTAGCTTATCTCCAATGATTCTAGAACTATTAGCTTAACTTCAACTCTAATCACAGTTATATTGGATAACTATTAGCTTAACTATTAGATACAACTATTAGGTTAACTCCAATGATTCTACAACTATTAGCTTAACTTCAACTCTAATCACTTAAGGCTTAATCCAAGTGCATTTGGCATCCAGGAGTCTAGTTAATGTGCAGTCATGTAAGAGTCAAACTCCTAATAAACTCTTCCAAACTTCTAATATACAGTTCGTATTACATGTTTAGGTTTTCCATATAGATATAATTAGGTTTTCAATTCTTTTTAAAGGAGGTTAGTCTAACTCATAATTAACAATTTCATAAAAATAAAAAATAACTTAGTTAACATCATATAAGTACAATTCATGATAGTTGGAAAAATCAAACTTTAGCTTCAACTATTAGATTATTAGATACAACTATTCAATTATTAGCTTAAATACATTGATGATACAATTATTAGCTTAACTTCAACTCCAATCATGACTTTTACTTGAATTGCAATTGCCTATATTAACTTTTAAATTAACTATTAGATACAACTATTAGCTTGCTGCTTAACTCCAATGATTCTACAATTATTAGTTTAACTTCAACTCTAATCACAGTGATATTGGATAAATATTAGATTAACTATTAGATACAACTACTAGCTTAACTCCAATGATTCTACAACTATTAGCTTAACTTCAACTCTAATCGCGGTTATATTGGATAACTATTAGATTATTCCAATAGTGATACAACTATTAAATTAAAATTAGATGAACTCCATCTCTTAGCATGAGAAGTTGACCTTGATTGTAGTTAAACCATGCACCAAGAACAATCACTTAGGTACTGTACAGTTTATGTGACAGTTGACCTCCATCTGGCAGTTGGGAGTCGTGCATAAGGCTTAGTCTAAGCTTTATATTAACTTTTAAACTAGCACGCCCACATAGTTTGTGGCTGGATCACGTCGATAGGGATCAAATGGTTAAGAAATAGTTATGGAGGAACAATTTGGAAATTGTTTTTATTCCTCATATTCTTCTAGTTAAATGGGTTCAACTGTGAGTTATATATGTCTAGCTACATGTTATCACCGACATTCTTCTTGTTATCAAGTTATCAACTATCTGTTATTTTTTATATTTTTTTTCTTTTTATCTCACATTTTTCTAGTTATCTCCCATGAAGTATCAATTATCCATTCATCAACTATGAGTTATCCATGTATTTCTACCAGTTATCCATTCATCCCCTAGCTACCAGTTATTTTTCATAATCATTTCTTTATAATTGTTTATTTCGAATTTTGAATGACTTCCACAGAATCAATATCGTCAGTACACTTGTCTCATGCTCATCTATAGATTAAAAAAGCATTGACCTTAGTCCACCCTAAATCTCAAATAAAAACGTCTATTGACTTAATTCACTATTAGTTACAACTATTAGCTTAACTCCAATGATGATACAACTATGAGCCTAACTTCAACTATGATCTTAACAACCATAAATTAAGTGGTTGTTATATTAGCTTAACTATTAGATAAGAGTAATTGGCACATTCTTTAGTAAAAAAAACATTATCAATATGTCAAATATATACCTCTAGGTGTATTTCGAACATATTAATCTTAGTAATATGGTTGTTGCTAGTATACCATCTACTAGGCTCTATGCTTGAAAAATAACAACACATATAATTCTTTCACAGGAAATTAAACAAATAATGTAACCCTTCTTTATTATTTGATTTCTCATTTTTAAGAAGCAATTCTAGAAGTAGTTCACTAAACTATGTCCCTACGCTAACCATATTCTTACGGCTATTGATAGCTTGAGTTCAATTGATGGTGGCAATGCACTAGGAATTTACTTATGGCTATAGCTATTGCATTTACCTTTTTATTTTTTACTGGTACTCACCTTACTGTGACTTTTTTCTGGATTTATGTTTGTATAGTTTTGGAACAATCATACCAAATCGCAATGCTAACTCCAAGCAATTCCCATATTCAGTGATACAATATATGGCTTTGCTCACACCTTGATCATCACTAAATCTGCACATCAGTTGTTGTTTCACAGTGGCTTATTTGTTGTTTGTAGATGCACATATGGTCCAATGCAAGTTAGCATTAAAATTTTCAGACATACCTATGAACCAAATTAAATTTGGCATGCAAAGTATTCTAGTTAAGATGGTACATAGGTCGTTTGCATTTGTAAAATCATTGCCACTTGTAATGCATGCAACCTGGATGACATTGTAATTTGAATTGTGAGGGTGCTAGATTTTGGTTTTGATTTTAATGCACAATTATTATTCTTTATCAAAGCATTGCCACTACTATCACCTTACGCGGGCGCATTCAAGGTACTTGGCACGTTGCAGTCATCAAAAACTCCTGCCTAGTTAACCACTCAGCAACCCACCTCAATATAAGTGTAAGTGTTTGGTGAATATGAATCAACATGCAGTTATCTTATCATGCATTGTTGAAAGAAAAAAATTGCTGAGCAAACTATGTAAACAAATGCATCACTTCCTGTATTTTGAGAAGTGGTTGTGTTAAAGGTTGTTGTAAACAAATGCATCACTTAATTCTTGTTATTGATTACTTCATAGTTATTTGATATTAAACATATATATTAATTTATGTCTCGACTTCAGGAACAAACAGTTAATGACAAAAATACATATCAATAATATAATTGCACTTAATTACCAATTTATCGGCAAGTATTAGTTTCCATGCAACCTTGTTCCCCCTACAAAGGTTAAAGTTGATCCCTGCACAGGTTGAAGTTGATATTTATAATAGGGGTTAGGGACGATACAAAATATCATTACATATTTGATGTTCATTATATGGGTAACGACACATGTTCCATAATATATTATTTTATGTTCGTGGCATTTAATTTAATTTACCTGTATATTATAATTGGATGGTGATAACATTTAGTTTAGTTTTAATATTATAATTATAATTTATTATTTTGAATTTTTCATTATTATTTGTTAATCTTGTTATTATATTTTGTATTTATCTTTTCTTTTTTTGGTGATTTGGTTTAAATTGATTATTAATCTATTTTTTGTATTTTATTTTGTCATAAAAATAAAAATTATAATTCAATATATTATTGTTTGTAATAATTAGTTAGTGATATTTCTTTTTTAGACGCAAAGCATTCGACTTACTAGAATTATAAATATAGAGTCAATTTGTTGCATTTTATTTAGATTTTTATGAATGATGAAAGATAGCTTAAGTCATCAAATACCTTGTCATACTACAGTAAGGTAATGATTACTATACTTAGAATGGTATTTGTTAAGCACACCTCAAGGAACTCATTTTGGTGCCTCACACTATAACCTTTGAAGTGTCTAAGGGAACCTCATAACATTTAGTATCACCAATGGCTTTGGGTAATATGGAAAACTTAAACATGCATTGATTATACATACATCATATAATGATCAATTGTTCTATGTAAAAATTCTAATCAGCACACATTAGGTATCTTGATGATATCATGATGAACCTTTTTAGAGTCAACCTTGAATGGAAAATTTAACATGCATACTAACAAATTTGGTTACGTTTTATTAAGCATGATACGAACTTGCATAATGTCTTCTTGATTCTACATATGATATATATTGACACATCGAAGATGTCTTAGGCAATAAATGACCCCATTACATTTATGTTGATATGTTGTCTAACTATAATGATTCATATAATTCTTAATAAAAATGATATAATGATGTGATATCCTTGAAATGACAAGATGATAGTATGTAATGATTTTCTTTATAATATTTCCTAATTTCATGACCTGTGTTGAATACCTGAGATTAATTATGATGATATTTCATAATGGCATGGACGTGGTTCTTTGTGGAAATATAGCTTTTGATTGACATGCATGAGGATTTGGGTTTACAATGATATGATGACATGATGATTTTGTGATGACACATGGTATTTCATGATATGTTGATTCTTACAATAGCATGTAGTGCATAGCATGAGGATATTCTCTAAATCATAAGATCTGAGGAGGTAAATGACTATGATTACATATGCTCTTTAAATAATGATCACGTTACCATAATGTATTTTTCAAGATAGATTAGTAAAATTGTTTGATATTCATAATGCCTATGGTATATAGACCATGTTATTATGACAAGGATATCATGATTTTATATGATTTTTCATAAGGACCATGCAATCGTTGTTGAGGTTACCATTGTATGATGGTATAATGTAATGTGCAGTTGTTCACATGATTCATGGTTAATGTGGTGTATGATCAAGTCATATTCTCTTGATGGATTATGGTAGCATATATTCATAATGATGATATATGACTAATGCTTTTTTGCATGTTATGAGATTATGATTGATAGGAATCCACTCATGGGCCTTGGGCCAATTAATTCAAGGATTTTGTGGGGACCCATAACCATGAATGATAATGTTCAATAATATAGACTTATGTGTAGGGGACATCTCAACCAATAAATGTGTGCCAGTAGTTCTATGAACTTCCTAGAATTATGTAGGTACATGGTGGGAGGTATATGGAGAAGGACTATCGATACCTCAGGGTTGGATGTCGCTAGGGAGTATATGGAGGAATTTTGGCCAACCCTTTGAGTTGTCTGGTAGTACAACATATGCCTGGATTAAGCTAGATGAGATCTTTAAGGTCGACAACCTGGAAGCGGAGGGTGGCTAAGGCCGCAGTAACTTCCCAATAACTTTCAATGCCTATCGTATGATCCACGGACATGTTACAATAGAGGGCCCATGCCATGGTGAGCAGGACCATATGGAGTCTGATGTGGGGGTTTATGGAGGTTGATCAAATGGTATGATTCTCGGATGGAGGGTGTGTAAGGGAGGAATTAAACTATACATAAATAAAATAAAGAAACCTAATAACATTAATTCATAAAATTATGAATTAATAAGAATAGGCAATAATATGTAATAATATAAATTACTAAAACCATTAGTATAGGTAAAGCATTACTTGTACTCGCCACACGAGTGACTCTCATATGTGCAGTATTACCAAAATATATGTACACTATATAAGTAAAATGTAACTTCGAGACGAAATTCCTTGAGGGAGGGAAGTATGTAACAACTCAAAAATACTAACAAATTAAATATAAATATAGGAAAATTAAATTAAATATTAAAATGATTTAATTAAATAAATAAAAGGAAACACTTATCACCATGAATAAGATAACTATGACTAATAATATTAAATAAAAATAAATAAATTAACAAAAAAAATGTTAAATAAATTAATAAAATATATTAGAATCAAATTCCAAAGAAAATGATAAAAACCTATAAAATAGAGGAGGATGGGAGGGGAAAGGGGGCATTCATTCATTCTTGTGATATTTGAAGGAAATATAGGTTTGATTATGGTTATGGAATGAAAGAGAATAAAATTGTAAAATGTTTATTGGTTGGGGGATCTGGGCCTCTTAGTGTCTCAATTGAGGGGGAGACACTAAGGGGTTGGTTGGGCGAAGATTCGTTCCCCACATGTGGTTTTCTCTCATCTCTTATGTAATTCAAGAGGTACATTCTTATTATCACTCATAAGGTTCAAGTATGTCTTCTTCTTATTTCATTTGATCGTAATTATCATATCTCATATATTGTTTAGATCTACACAAATTTTTCATAGTAATGAGCATATCTTAAGTTAATTGTAAGTGAGTAATTGTTTTCTAAATAATTGTGTGTTTTAGGATCATCAGGGCCTTACATTAAGAGCTCATCATGTATCTCATAGAAGATCGGTAACTGAAAGTGAGTCAAAAAAGTCATAGCTAAAGATGAAAAGTCATGATATGATGCACTATGCAGTTTTATATACCATTTTAATGTCGATCATGTTGAGGTATGTTGAAACAATTGCAAGTCGATACTATCATATACAAGAGAGTTTGAAAAACACCATAAGTAGAAATTCATGACATGGTTCGCATGTTCCTCTCCAGGTTTCCAATCAAACTTACGAATGTCTAATGGATGTTTGGTTGGTATGCTTGGCCATGACGGTTGATGGTACACTGGATCATTTGTAAGCCTAGAGAGTTCAAGTATATTTAATGTCACCAAGAAAGGAAACCTAGGGTTGGTAAATGAATATTGTGTAAAAAGAGAAGATCCTTATGAACCCCCTCTACATTGTATGAGTACCAAAAATCACACTACTGACAATATTTTGGGAACCAAGCGCAATATTTCCCTTGGTATTGGTCCTACGTTGGTGGAAGGGCCAATGATAGCTGCAAGCTCCGCAAAAAGGGGAACCTTGTTCTTGGTGGGGATGAATTACCAAGGGGATTCTGAGGCATAGCACTACTATCAAAGGAAGTACTAGCTCTAGAAGTAGGGTCAGTACTGAAAGGATAAATCCGTCTAAAGGGCATAGTAATGGACAGAAAGGTAGAATTTCCTAGAGAATCACTGACAACAAAAGATGATTGGTCCTGCCACTAGAGGGGTTAAATTGAACGAATGTAAAGAGTGATGTGAATATTGGAACATTAGGTGTTGGTATATTGATGTGGACTGTGGGAGCAGAGAATAATGGCGTAGCCTATGTGATGGAGCTACATGGTCCCACCAACATGCCCCATATGGGTATACTTATCGAAGGAGTAAAGGACACTATAAAATTGGTGCCCCCAATGGGAGTGGTGAGAGTACTAGATGTGGCTTCCCCCATCGTACTAGAAATAGAAGAGATTGACCCTCCTATTATATATTTACTTATGATGCTAGACATTGTTAAATGGAAAAATGATTAGACCTCCGACTTGAACTAGAATCAATCCATTAGGATCCATTAATGGAGAGTTAAAATTGGGAACCAGCCCTCAATAAAAATATCACTCATTAGAAAATAAAAACATTCCAATGTTTGAGTGTGAATGTGTGATAGTGAAGAGGAAATATCTTCAAATTCAATTGATGTCTCAAGAGTGATTGTAAGAAAGAGATTCATGCATCTATTCGGTGGACCCTTAGATTCAGGAGAGTCTCCATGTAACCACCTTGAATGGTGGTTAGGTTGGTCATCCATGATGACTAATGGCATACAAAGAAAATTAATTTGTTACTCAAACTTGCCCAAACTAAAAACACACAACAAAGAGAACACCCTCAAGAAAAAATAAAATCAACAGCAAGCAAAATTACTTCCTTATCAAATCCAAGTGAGAAATGACCAAAACCCCACTCCCAAATTCAATCAAAAAGAAAAGGAAGGGAAAGAGAAGAAGTTATCATAACTCCCTACAACGTCATACAATGACGACAGGTATTCCCCCCCCCCAAAGGCCTCAGAAACAAGTGTTATGTGTCTGGCTCAAGTACCACAAGACTTTCCCCTTGCATTCACCTAGATGAGTCCCTAAACAATAGGCCACTAAGGATAACACTTCATGATCGAAATATGTGCAGGACAACTATCTTTAAAGCTTATGCATATGGGAAAGGAACATGGGAAACTTGTCATAGACCCAAATAATTGTTTTGAAGGTGTCACCATAAGTACTTTCCAACAAAACCAAAAAAACTGATACACAAATTAACACCAAGTACCACCAAGGGGGGATAATCCCTTAAATGGAACCCAACTTGATTTAGTTCTTAAATTTTGTGTTAAGAATATTTCCTGGATCAACCTTATGTTACTTATGGATTTTCACTCCATAGCAAAAGTCTAGTTTCAATGTAGAAGGACCAGGGATTGTTAACTCTCCGTTACCTAATCCCAAGGCCTTAGCCTAAGATATGGGTTCCAATTTTTCTATCAAATAAAAAGTCTAATTGATTTTAATTGTAGTGTTTATTTTAGGGATGTTATTACTCAAGGGAATGTAGTGCAACATTGATGATGTTATTGACTCAATCAATCTACAAACATAAAATAAAAATGCATAATGATGTTATTTTTTGTCTTTCTAGCTAAACAAAGGAAAAAATCTTAAAACAAAATTGGAAACCATACTAGGGACATGTAGTAATTCCCTCAAATCAATCAAAGTCGAATCAAGGATAGATCACTATGTATTCCCCTATATATCTAATCCCACAAACCTGCAAAACACAAGAAAGAGGAAAAGATGGATGGACTTACCTTGGCATAGATACGGCCTCTTGAGATGTAGATCCAAGTTTAGTGCAGACCTGGTGGACTTTGCTCCAAATATAGCTACATGTAATCTACACACATTAATACAAGAGACACCTTCCTCAAATTCTCTTAACTCATATGTAATTGAAATACATAAACCAATGGCATACTCATGCATGCAAGTGAAATATAAGCAAGATCTACCTAGACCTACACTATATCTAATCCAATCTCTTCATTGGAAGATCAAATCTACCACATACATCATATGAAAGATAAAAATGATACGCATTCGACCATTAAAAATATGATATGGAGGGTTTGGAAGGAATATATCTATATAAATGCATATAAAGAAGATTACATCAAATGTTATACCTTGAAGTTGATTGTAGATCTTCTCCATGCTCATGGTTTCCAAACTTTCATTGATCTCATAATGGATGGATACTGATCTCACTATGAAACCCAACAACATAACAAGTGCTCTCCAAATATCCCCCTATCCCTTGAAATACCTCCATTATATGGATGAATGGAGGAAGAGAATGAAATGAATCTAAACTCCCAAGTCCTCTTGTATTCAAATAGGATTGAGGGTTCCTAGGTTAACACATGTGGATCCAACTCATTTCCCAAATTTCCTCAACAAATAAGGAAAGAGGGAGGCTTCTATAGGCTATCATTGCCCATAATGGAATAAGAAGTGACTTTATCCCTCCATATATTGGTGTAAGGAGTGATAAACTTATATTATTACCTCTTATTAAAGTTAAAAGCAGTGATATGGGTCGTTTTTACTAGGAAAATCAATCTCAAGGGTTAGAAGGGTAGTGTTAAGGCACAACACGCATAATGGGTCTCCTACATACCCCAAGGGTGGAAAATAATGGTATAACACCATGCCCACTAACTTTCAGGAACAAGGATGACTTAGCATGAATGAGAGGCTAAGGGGAAGAGTATTGTAAAATCTTAAAGGCACACTCTTGAATCTATTTATCTGGCATATACTTTTTATGATGTTTGTTGGTCCCCATTCTTCCATTTTAGGTTTTTTATATATATTCCGATGTAAGTGGTTTAGGTTCTTGGTTCATACATAACTAGGACCAAACCAAACTCCAATTTTCCAAACCATGTGTGGAAATTACTTTTTCATTTTTAGTTTTTCGAATTTCATGAGGTGTATGCATGTTTCTCAAGGGTAACATGCATATCGCTTATTTCTAACTGACTAAGTGCATACACAAGACAAAAAAAATTCTTTTGAGGGATTTTTCCCATAATTTGATGTAAGGGTGGGATGTAGGAGGATTTTGAGAATTACTGAGTAAATTCATGCTATAACAGATGTTGGCACACTTACTTATACTGATAGGTGGGTGAATCAGTATATAACTTCTTTTATTGAATTACAACTATCATTTACATCACTCTATCAACCATAATTAATCAATAAGAAATATACACATTCATATAGTGCACAATACACAAGGAATTAATGTGGAACCCCAAATGGGAAAAAAACATGGGAAACTTTTCTTAACCATACATTCATAGGAAACAACCTACTGGAGACACCAATCCATTACAATATTTGCAAACACCCATATGATGCAAACACCAATCTCCAGTCTAAGCACCCACTTGCAACTTATAAAGTTTTACAGGTTTTGACTTGAAGGAGACACCAATCCCATCTATGAGTTACAACTCACAGTATTTCTCAAGATGCAACCTGATGGAGACATCGATCCCCTGATATTTTGTTTTATATCAACTTGTTCTATAACAACCTTTATTCCTATGTCACTCCTTTTGTCAATTTGAACTAATTGTGAAACCTTGTACCACCCTGCCACCCTTGTATTACATCATCTTTGTTTCTCTCTTAGAAGAAAATTTTGATATTGGATATTCTTCATTTTATTCCATTCTTATTCTAAAAAACTCACCACATGGGATATCTCAAACAAACTCATCACTGTGCTCAAATGTTTCTACAAAACAATGCCACTTCAATGGATAAACACAACCAATCAATAAAAAATATGCATGTAACCCTTATTGCAGATCCACACCTTGAACCTGCACAAATCAATCTCCTTCACTTCTTAACCACACAAGAACTTTGAATGCTTAACCTATGAGCTCCTTTTGCATTTAACCAAAATGGGTTTTTACTACAATGGATTTGTCAACATTTCTTAAACTTCCCTAAGGTAGAGAAGGAATCAATCATTATATTCTAGAAGGAACCCATTCCTTTGGTAGTAGGACTTGATGTGCCTCTTCACAAGGGATTTATATCGTTCCATCAATTTTGTGGAATAAGTATCTTGATTCCTTCACAAGACATACATGAGCAATGTCACTCCATGTAGTCCTTGGACTTCTTCTACATTTCATGCATACATATTATATATAGCTCAAAATATTTATATTTTGAGTGTATGCCCATATATGCACCTATATTCTCATAACATAACTCTTCTTAGGGCTTCTCTCCTCATACCACTACTAGAAAATTCCCATAGACTTCATACTTTTAATGAAGATTCCCATAGAATTCAGAGCATAAAAAAATTAAGTATACCCTACAATCTTTGCAATCTCAGCATGAAGAACATACCCTATAAACTCAGAACCCAACGAAAGCAACATACCCTACAATTCCATTACCAAAAAAAAATAGATATCATGTGATCTCTGCAATTTTAGAGAGAATATCTATACATATGATTTCAGAACCCAACAAAAAATGATCTCATAGATCAACCCCATAAAGCTTAGATCTCAACAAAAAAACTATAGAACATACAACTCATTGAAAAGATCCATACGAAAAATTGATTTGCGCATTAGTATTTATATGAGTCGCATTGGAAGTTCTTCATGAGACGACCCCAGTTCAAATAGAGACAAGTTGGCCCAACCACCAAAAGATTTGAACATGTGGGTTTCATGATATATGTCAACCCAACCACTAAAAAAATTTAACATGTGTGAAGTCCAATACAATATCTTCCATGAGACCACATTTTTCTACTACAGTTCCCATCGATGAGAGTAATCTATGCCACAATATTTGGTTTAAAACTTTGTGTTACAAATTTTCCTATAACCTCTAAGCTTGGATCATATTTCCTACTTATCGTGTCCATGAATAGGCACATTATACAAGACCTTATTTGGACTCAATCATTTCCATTGTATTTCATTCCAAAGCTCCTAAATCATCGATCTTGTTGTCTTTTTCTTATTTTGCAAGTTTTGCAGTTGGTGCCCATGACCTTGAGACATCTTCTCCTTTATCATAAAATATCCAAGTAAAGAAGGCATAATTTTCTCTTTTTGACATCAATTACAACTAAATTTGTTTAACAAACTCCATGTTTGTTATTGATGTCAACCTAATAAAACGCGGATATCTCCCCTTGTCTCCATTTTTCTTATATGTTGTTACTCCCCCTTTTTTTATTTCTTTTCTGCAATTTTCTTATAGTTGTCCGAAGTAGCTCTCCATATCTTTATGCTCTATAATTTCATCCTCTTCTACAATGTTTTCTTAATTGTTACTCTCCCCCTTTTACAGTAATGACAAAGGGATACTTCCCTTGGTTTTGTGCTTCCTTTGAAGCTCTTTAGTAGTCAGATGATATAGGTACCACTCCTAGTTTCCGTTTGAGATGCTTGAATGATTCTCTAGGAAGAGATTTTGTAAAAAATTTAGCAGTAAGTTCCTTTGTGGCCAAATAGTCCAACTTGACCTGTTTCTTTGTAACCTACTCTCTTAAAAATGACACTTGATTGGGATGTGCTTCGTTTTTTAGTGCATAATTCTATCTTTGAGATATTTATCACACTAGTATTGTCATACAGTATTGATATTGGTTGATCATAATCTACCTTAATGTACTTCAATAATTGTTTAATCCAAAGAACTTGTGTACAACATGTTGTTGTTACAATGTATTATGTTTTTATTGTGAACAAAGAATGGATGCTTTCTTCTTGCTTAAGCAAGATGCTAAACTTTTTACCATAAATAATGCTCCAACACTTGTTCTTTTTTGTCATCCACACTTCCTACCCAATATGCATCAGTGTAAGTTGTTAGATTAAAGTCCTTACCTGAGGGATATTGTAAATGAAAAATCCAAATTTCCTTTTAGATATCTAAGACTTCTCTTTATTGCTTGCACATGTGTTTCCTTTGGTGCAACTTGAAACCTTGATACTAATCATATTTTATGCATAATATATAGACTTGAAGTTGTTGCATATAGCAGGATGTCAATCATTTATCTATACAATTTTTTATTTGCTTCCTTTGATTCATCCTATTTCCAAATTTACATCCAGTGATCATAGGTGTGCTAATGGGCTTATAGTCTTCCATTTCAAATTTCTTTAACATATCCTTAATGTATTTGGTTTATGAAATACATATGCCTTTACTAGATTGTGCAATCTGTAACCCAAGGAAAAATGAAGTTCCCCAAGCATGTACATCTCAAATTCTTCTTCCATTTCTCTGGAAAACTCTTTACACGTGTCATTTTTACTTCCAACGAATATAATATCATCCATGTAAACTACAACAATTAATAGATCATCTACTTATGTTTTAATATAGATATTTCTATCAATAATTCCTAGTTTGAAACCTTGTTGTTGTATATACTTGTCTAGCCTTGAATACCATGCTCTAGGAGATTTAGTTAATCCATAATAGTGATTTCTTCAATATGCAAACATAATCCTGTTATTATGTCAACATGAACCCTTTAGGTTGTTCAATATGAAATTCTTCCTCTAGATCCCCATTAACAAAAGTTGATTTGATATCCATTTGGTAAACTTTAAATTTTTTGAAGCTTGCATAAGCCAAAAACATTTTGATTGCTTATAATCTAACCACAAGGGAAAATGTTTCCTCAAATTCAATGCCTTCAACTTAAGCATAGTCCTTGCATACTAGCCTTGCTTTGTTTCTAGTTATATATCCATTTTCATTTAACTTATTCATGAACACTCAATTTTTTCCTATCACATTTCTGTCCTTTGGTTTGGGAACGAGTTCCCGAGATTGACTCTTCTCAATTTAGTCCAATTTTTCATTCATAGAATTAACCCAATGTTTGTCACCACTAGATTCTACAAACATACGCTATATTTTGGATAGCATGGAGATATTTAACTCTTTCGTAGGTACTTTCCATTCTTCTTCTAGTTTGTATTCTTGCACTTTCATCACCAAGAATTAGGTTCTTTTAATGGTGTTTTTGTACAAACCTCTATGGAGCCTTTGCATCTTCTTCTTCTTCTTCTTCCTCCTCTTTCTCATTTTCCTTTTCTTCTTCTTCTTTTTTGTTGTTTATTTTTTCTATTTGAGATTTGTACTTCTGAGGTCTTGCTTCATCCACTTTTACATTAATACTTTCAAAAATATTTTACAGCCTTTTGTTGTAGCATATATAGGATTTTCTTTTTTACGAGTACCCAAGAAAATTTCCTTCATCAACCCTTGATTCAAAATTCCCTAGATTCTCTTCATATTTCTTGATATAACACTTTCTTCCAAATATTCTAAAATGTTTGACAAATGCTAGTTTTTCTTTCCACAATTCATAGGGTGTCTTATTGATATTAACCCTGATCTTCCCTCTATTTAGAATGTAAAATGCAGTGTAAACTACTTCTCTTCAAAAATTGTCAGATAACCTAGCTTCATTTAACATTGTTCTAGAAATCTCTTTCACATGTATGTTCTTTGTTTCAATCACTCCATTCTACTGAGGAGTTTTAGCAGTTGGATATTGTCTTCTTATTCCAAGAGTTTAACATAATTATTCAAATTCATTGGCTGTAAACTCTCCTCCATTATCTGAACTTAAGCATTTTATTTTTTGGTCAGCATCGTTCTCAACTAAAGCTTTAAAGGATTTAAAATTTTTGAATGGCTCAGATATATGTCTAAGAAAAACAACCCCAAGTCATTCTTGTGTAATCATTAATAAGTAACATGAAATATTTTTCTCCTTGCAGACTTTGTGTTCTTGTAGTACCACAAAAATATGTATGCACAAACTCTAATGGATTGGATGTGATGTATTCATTTGTATTGAAGCTAACCCTTGTTTGCTTCCCATGATGACACTACTTACAAATAATATTTCACAGTTTTGTGATCTTTGGCATGTCCCTTCCTACTTGATTGTTGTTGATTTTTACTAAGTTGTCAAAGTTCATATGGCCCATTATTTTATGCCATAACCAACTTTGGTCTATTTTCTCGATGAAGCATTTTTCTCCTTTGATTTCATCAAGAATATACACATTGTTTAGAGTTTTGATTGCTTTTCCAACCAATTTTCTTAAATTTGAGTTTCTTATCTCGAATTTTTGGGAATCAAAAGTGAGTGTGTGTCCTTGATTAGACGTTTGGATAACACTGAGAAGGTTGTGTTTCAAATCTTCAACACATATACATTTTCTAATTTAGAAATTCCATTATCAAGGATAAGAGTCCACTTTCCAATTATTCTTGAAGTTCCATTATCGCCAACTATAACACTACCTTCATTTTTCTTCAAGGTAATAAATTTTGACGTGTCCCTTGTCATGTGACTTGAACACCCAATGTCAATGTACCACCAATATCCTTTATGATGTGCATGTAGTGCAACCTGTATGAATAAGGATTGTTCTTTCTTCTATTCCTTTTGTTCTTGATTTTTTTCTATGGTTGTTGGGGGTTCCTTTTTCTCCTTTTTTCTGAAATTGATTTTACAAAACCTTGTTGTATGTCCATAGTTGTTGCAGTTATAGAATATAATGTTATAATTTGACAATGGGGAAAAAGAGTTGTGATTTCTCCATGAGAATCCATAAGTATATTTGTTGTTTCTCCTCGCATAAACACTCCTTGCTTTCTTCTACAATTTATATCTTTGTGGTCAAAACCATTCCTTGCTTTCTAACTTGTATGATTCCATCTTGATGGAAAAGTCTTCTTAACTTTGTATTTGTGAAGACTATTTGTCTTTTGTGAAGAATCATCTTCTTTTCTCTTGTTATCTTCAACATTGATAGGATTCTTGAGTATATCAGCACAACTCTTGTTCTTTCTTTCACCCAACTATTGTGAATAGGTTGATTCTTCTTTCACAGTTCCTTCTCCTTATTGTAGCCAGCACCAGTTTTGTCAAACGACAACCTTTAACGGCTTAGGATCTCATATAGAGTTGTATAGATCTTTCCAAATTACTTATCGAATCCAAGTGAGAAGTGACAGAATCCCTACTCCCAAATTCAATAAAAAAAGAAAAGGAAGAGAAAGAGAAGCAGTTATGGTAAATCCCTGCAATGTCATACAATGGGTACAATTGCCTTCAATGAGGATAGGTACCCCCCCCCCCAAAAGGCCTCAGAAGCAAGTGTTATGTGCATGGCTCAAGTACCACAAGACTTTCACCTTGAATTCACCTAGATGAGTCCCTAAACAATAGGCCACTAAGGATAACACTTCGTGCTCGAAATCTGGGTAGGACAACTGTCATTAAAGCTTATGCATATGGGAAAGGAACATGGGAAACTTGTCATAGACCTGAATAATTGGTTTGAAGGTGTCACCCCAAGGACTTTCCAACAAAACCAAAAATACCTGATGCACAAAATAACACCAAGTACAGCTGAGGGGGGATAATCCCTTAAATGGAACCCAACTTGATTTAGTTCTTAACTTTTGTGTTAAAGAATATTTCCTGGATCAACCTTATGTTACTTATGGATTTTCACTCCATAGAGAAAGTCCAGTTTCAATGTAAAAGGACCAGGGACTGTTAAATATCCGTGACCTAATCCCAAGGACTTAGCCTAAGCTATGGGTTCCAATTTTTCTATCACATAAAAAGTCTAATTGATTTTAATTGTAGTGTTTATTTTAGGGATGTGATTACTCAAGGGAATGTAGTGCAACATTGATGATTTTCTTGACTCAAACAATCTACAAACATAAAATAAAAATGCATAATGATGTTATTTTTGTCTTTCTCGCTAAACAAAGGGAAAATTCCTAAAACAAAATTGGAAACCATACTAGGGACATGTAGTAATTCCCTCAGATCATTCAAATTCATATCAAGGATAGATAACTATGTATTCCCCTATATATATAATCCCACAAACATGCAAAACACAAGAAAGAGGAAAATATGGATGGACTTACCTTGGCATAGATACGGCCTCTTGAGATGTAGATCCAAGTTCAGTGCAGACCTGGTGGAATTTACTCCAAATATAGCTACATGCAATCTACACACATTAATACAAGAGACACCTTCCTCAAATCCTCTTAACTCATATGTAATTGAAATACATCAACCAATGACATACTCATGCATGCAAGTGAAATATAAGCAATATCTACCTAGATCTACACTATATCTAATCCAATCTCTTCATCGGAAGATCAAATCTACCACATACATCATATGAAAGATAAAAATGATACACATTCGACCATTAAAAATATGATATGGAGGGTATGGAAGGCATATATCTATATAAATGAATATAAAGAAGATTACATCAAATGTTATACCATGAAGTTGATTGTAGATCTTCTCCACGCTCCTTGTTTCCAAATCTTCATTGATCTCATAATGGATAAATACTGATATCACTATGAAACCCAACAACATCACAAGTGCTCTCCAAATCTCCCCCTATCCCTTGAAATGCCTCCATTATATGGATGAATGGAGGAAGAGAATTAAATGAATATAAACTCCCAAGTCATCTTGTATTCAAATAATATTGAGGGTTCCTAGGTTAACACATGTGGATCCAACTCATTTCCCAAATTTCCTCAACAAATAAGGAAATAGGGAGGCTTCTATAGGCTATCATTGCCCATAATGGAATAAGAAGTGACTTTATCCCTCCATATATTGGTGTAAGGAGTGATAAACTTATATTATTACCTCTTATTAAAGTTAAAAGGAGTAATATGGGTCATTTTTACTAGGAAAATCAATTTCAAGGGTTAGAAGGGTAGTGTTAAGGACAACAAGCATAATGGATCTCCTACATTCCCCAAGGTGGAAAATAATGGTATAACACCATGCCCACTAACTTTCAGGATCAAGGATGATTTAGCATGAATGAGGGGCTAAGAGGAAGAGTATTGTAAAATCTTAGAGGCACACTCTCTAATCTATTTATCTAGAATATACTTGTTATGATGATTATTGGTCCCCATTCTTCCATTTTAGGTTTTTTTTATATATTCCGATGTAAGCGGTTTAGGTTGTTGGTTCATATGTAACTAGGACCAAACCAAACTCCAATTTTCCAAACCATATGTGGAAATTACTTTTTCATTTTTTAGTTTTTTGAATTTCATGAGGTGTATGCATGTTTCTCAAGGGTAACATGCATATAGATTATTTCTAATTGACTAAGTGCAGACACAAGCCAAAAAATGTTCTTTTGAAGGATTTTTCCCATAATTTGATGTATGGGTGGGATGTAGGAGGATTTTGAGAATTACTGAGTAAATTCATGCTATAACAGATGTTGGCACACTTACTTATACTGATAGGTGGGTGAATCAGTATATAACTTCTTCTCCTAAATTAAAACTATCATTTGCATCACTCTATCAACCATAATTAATCAATAAGAAATATACACATTCATATAGTGCACAAAACACAAAAGGAATTAATGTGGAACCCCAAATGGGAAAAAAACATGGGAAACTTTTCTTAACCATATATTCACAGAAAACAACCTACTGGAGACACCAATCCATTACAATATTTGCAAAGACCCATATGATGGAGACACCAATCTCCAGTCTAAGCACACACTTGCAACTTATAAAGTTTTACAGGTTTTGACTTGAAGGAGACACCAATCCCATCTATGAGTTACAACTCACAGTCTTTCTCAAGATGCGCTGATGAGGACATTGATCCCTTGATATTTTGTTTTGTATCAACTTGTTCTATAACAACCTTTAATCTTATGTCACTCCTTTTGTCAATTTGAACTAATTGTCAAACCTTGCACCACCCTACCACCCTTGTATTACATCATCTTTGTTTCTCTCTTAGAAGAACATTTTGAGATTGGATATTCTTCAGTTTATTCCATTCTTATTCTAAAAAACTCACCACATAGGCTATCTCAAACAAACTCATCAATGTGCTCAAATGTTTCTACAAAACAATTCCACTTCAATGGATAAACACAACCAATCAATAGAAAATATGCATGTAACCCTTATTGCAAATCCCCACCTTGAACCTACATAAGTCACTCTCCTTCACTTCTTGACCACAAAAGAACTTTGAATGCTTAACCTATGAGCTCCTCTTGCATTTAACCAAAATGGGTTTTTACTACAATGGCCTTTTCAACATTTCTTAAACTTCCCTAAGGTATAGAAGGAATGAATCATTATATTTTGGCAGGAACCCATTTTTTTGGTAGTAGGACTTGATGTGCCTCTTCACCAAGGATTTAAATTGTTCCATCAATTTTGTGGAATAAGTATCTTGATTCCTTCACAAGACATACATGAGTAAGGTCACTCCATGTAGTCCTTGGATTTCTTCTACATTTCATGCATACATATTATATATAGCTCAAAATATTTCTATTTTGAGTGTATGCTCATATATGCACCTATATTCTCATAACATAACTCTTCTTAGGGCTTCTCTCCTCATACCACTACTAGAAAATTCCCATAAACTTCATACTTTTAATGAAGATGCCCATAGACTTCAGAACATAAAAAAATTAAGTATACCCTACGATATTTGAAATCTCAGCATAAAGGAATATACCCCATAAACTCAAAACCCAATGAAAGCAACATACCCTATAAACTCAAAACCCAACAAAAGCAACATACCCTATAAACTCAAAACCCAACGAAAGCAACATACCCTACAATTCCATTACCAAAAAAAATAGATATCATGTGATCTCTGCAATTTTAGAGGAATATCTATACATATGATTTTAGAACCCAACAAAAGATGATCTCATAGATCAACCCCATAAAGCTTAGAGCTCAACGAAAAACCTATAGGTCGTACAACTCATTGAAAAGATCTGATTTGGGCATTAGTATTTATATGAGTCACATTGAAAGTTCTTCATGAGACGACCCCAATTCAAATAGAAACAAGTTGGCCCAACCACCAAAAGATTTGAACATGTGGGTTTCATGATACATGTCAACCCAACCACTAAATAAATTTAACATGTATGAATTCCAATACAATATCTTCCATGAGACCACCTTTTCTACTACAGTTCCCATCTATGAGAGTAATCTATGCCACAATATTTGGTTTAAAACTTTGTCTTACATATTTTCCTATAGCCTCTAAGCTTGGTTCATATTTCATGCTTACCATGTCCATCAATAGGCACATTATACAAGACCTTATTTGGACTCAATAATTTCCACTATATTTCAATCCAAAGCTCCTAAATCATCAATCTTGTTGTCTTTTTCTTATTTTGCAAGTTTTGTAGTTGGTGCCCATGACCTTGAGACATCTTCTCCTTCATCATAAAATATCCAAGCAAAGAAGGCATAATTTTCTCTTTTTGACATCAATTACAACTAAATTTGTTTAACAAACTCCATGTTTGTCATTGATGTCAACATAATAAAATGCGAATATCTCCCCTTGTCTCCATTTTTCTTCTATGTTGTTACTCCCCCTTTTTTTATTTCTTTTCTGCAATTTTCTTATAGTTGTCTGAAGTAGCTCCCCACATCTTGATGCTCTATAATTTCATCCTCTTCTACAATTTTTTTGTTATTGTTACTCTCCCCCTTTTACAGTAATGACAAAGGGATACTTCCCCTGGTTTTATGCTTCCTTTGAAGCTCTTTAGTAGTCAAATGAGATAGGTACCACTCCTAGTTTCCGTCTGAGATGCTTGAATGATTCTCTAGGAAGAGGTTTTGTAAAAAATTTAGAAATATGTTCCTGTTAAATTTTCATATGCTTAACTAAGACATCAGTATATCATTTCATTTTTCATAATAAAAGCATATAAAACAGGATCACTGAAAGAAACAGCATCACAAGAACAACACAGATTTATCCTGGGAAAACCCTAAAGGGAAAAACCCAGCAAAAGCTTCCTCAATATAGATGCCCCAAAAAGGGAAAATGGTAAAACCAACAAGGAGATCAAAAACATGATTCTCCTCCTTCTCCAGCAACTTCTCTCCTCCACAAGTGCGCTATTACAAGTGAGTGTGTGCGTCAAGTGAGGAGCACTACACCTCTATTTATATTCATCCGTTCACATAAAGTTTACTCAATTAACATGTCGGCTTAAGTTAACTCATGTAGGCTCGAGTTACACATGTAGGCTCAAGTAACCACACTGGGGTGCTGATGACCCACCTTTACAATTTGAGGGGACTGCCTCATGACTCTTATTAGTTCTTTCGATTAGGAGCATCGGGGTACAATGAAATACAAATGGTTCTCCTGGTTGGACCATCGGGGACCACAAAATATACATAAAGAATATTCTTCGAAGTTACAATATTTCAACACTCGCCCTTAACGAGAAGGGTATTCTACATCAACAACAACAAGAGCAGAGATGGGGGACATCATCAACATCAGCAGGGTAACACATCTATAAATCATTGGAAGATTTTCAACATCATGTAGTCTTCATCTTCAATCTTCAGTCTTCATCATCAACAATATCTTCAGTCTTTGATCAGCAACATCTTCAGCATTTTGATTTTTCAATTAGCAACGACATATTCAGCACTTGGACCTTTCGATCAGCAACATGTTCAGCACTTTGACTGTTCGATCAGCAACAACATCTTCAGCATTTTGACCTTTCAATCAGCAACATCTTCAACACTTTGACTGTTCGATCAGCAACATCATCATCAGCATTTTGAACTTTCGATCAGCAACATCTTCAGCACTTTGATTTTTTTTCGATCAGCAACAATGTCTTCAGCATTTTGTCCTTTTGATCGGCAACATCTTCAGTATTTTGACTTTTCGATCAACAACAACATCTTCAGCACCTTGACCTTTCGATCAGCAGCAACATCTTCAGTACTTTGACCTCTCGATCAGTAGCAACATCA
>LPNX011234018.1:297224-524980 GCA_001517045.1 Pseudotsuga menziesii
TCCTTTGTGGCCAAATAGTCCAACTTGACATGTTTCTCTGTAACCTGCTCTCTTAAAAATGATACTTGATTGGGATGTGCTTTGTTTTTAGTGCATAATTGGATCTTTGAGATATTTATCAAACAGTATTGATATTGGTTGATCATACTCTACCTTAATGTCCTTCAACAGTTTTTTGATCCAAAGAACTTGTGTACAATATGTTGTTGTTACAATGCATTATGTTTCTGTTGTGAACAAAGAATTGATGCTTTCTTCTTGCTTAAGCAAGATACTAAAATTTTTACCAGAAAGAATGCTCCAACACTTGTGTTTTTTCTGTCGTCCACACTTCCTACCCAATATGCATCAGTGTAAGTTGTTAGAGTAAACTCCTTACCTAAGGGATACTATAAACGAAAATCCAAATTTCCTTTTAGATATCTAAGAATTCTCTTTATTGCTTGCACATGTGTTTCCTTTGGTGTAACTTGAAACCTTGATACTAATCCTATTTTTTGCATAATATATAGACTTGAAGTTGTTGCATATAGCAAGATGTCAATCATTTATCTATACAATGTTTTATTTGCATCCTTTGATTCATCCTATTTCTAAATTTACATCCAATGATAATGGGTGTGATAATGGGCTTATAGTATTCCATTTCAAATTTCTTTAATATATCCTTAATGTATTTGGTTTGTGAAATACATATTCCTTTACTAGATTGTGCAATCTGTAACCCAAGGAAAAATGAAGTTCCCCAAGCATGTACATCTCAAATTCTTCTTGCATTTCTCTGGAAAACTCTTTACACGTGTCATTTTTACTGCCACCTAATATAATATCATCCATGTGAACTACAACAATTAATACATCATCTACTTATGTTTTAATATAGATATTTCTATCAATAATTCCTAGTTTGAAACCTTGTTGTTGTATATACTTATCTATCCTTGAATACCATGCTCTAGGAGATTTATTTAATCCATAATAGTGCTTTCTTCAATATGCAAACATAATCCTTTTATTATGTCAACATGAACCATTTAGGTTGTTCAACATGAAATTCTTCCTCTAGATCCCCATTAACAAAAGTTGATTTGACATCCACTTGGTAAACTTTAAAGTTTTTGAAGCTTGCATAAGCCAAAAACATTTTGATTGCTTCGAATGCAGCAACAAGGGAAAAGGTTTCCTCAAATTCAATGCCTTCAACTTAATCATAGTCTTTGCATACTAGCTTTGCTTTGTTTCTAGTTATATATCCATTTTCATTTAACTTATTCATGAACACTCAATTTTTTCCTATCACATTTCGGTCCTTTGGTTTGGGAACAAGTTCCCAATATTAACTCTTCTCAATTTAGTCCAATTTTTCATTCATAGAATTAACCAAATGTTTGTCACCACTAGCTTCTACAAAAAACATAGGCTATATTTTGGATAGCATGGAGAGATTTAACTCTTTCGTAGTTACTTTCCATTCTTCTTCTAGTTTGTATTCTTGCACTTTTATCACCAAGAATTAGGTTCTTTGAATGGTGTTTGTGTACAAACCTTGATGGAGCCTTTGCATCTTGATGTTCTTCTTCTTCTTCTTCTTCCTCTTTCTCATTTTCCTTTTCTTCTTCTTCTTTGTTGTTGTTTATTTCTTCTATTTGAGATTTGTACTTCTGAGGTCTTGCTTCATCCACTTTTACTTCTGCGGTCTTGCTTCATCCACTTTTACGAGTACCCAAGAAAAATTCCTTCATCAACCCTTGATTCAAACTTCCCTAGATTCTCCTCATATTTCTTGATATAACACTTTCTTCCAAATATTCTGAAATGTTTGACAAATTCTAGTTTTTCTTTCCATAATTCATAGGGTGTCTTATTGATATTAACCCTGATCTTCCCTCTATTTAGAATGTAAAATGCAATGTAAACTAGTTCTCTTTAAAAATTGTCAGATAACCTAGCTTCATTTAACATTGTTCTAGAAATCTCTTGCACATGTATGTTCTTTCTTTCAACCACTCCATTCTGTTGAGGGGTTTTAGCAGTTGAATATTGTCTTGTTATTCCAAGAGTTTCACAGAATTATTCAAATTCATTGGATGTAAACTCCCCTCCATTATCTGACCTTAAGCATTTTATTTTTTGGTTAGTATCGTTCTCAACTAAAGCTTTAAAGGCTTTAAAGTTTTCGAATGGCTCAGATTTATGTCTAAGAAAAACAACCCAAGTCATTCTTGTGTAATCATTAATAAGTAACATGAAATATTTTTCTCCTTTCAAACTTTGTGTTCTTGTAGTACCAAAAAAATATGTATGCACAAACTCTAATGGATTGGATGTGATGTATTCATTTGTCTTGAAGCTTACCCTTGTTTGCTTCCCATGCTGACACTACTTACAAACAATATTTCATGGTTTTGTGATCTTTGGAATGTCCCTTCCTACTTGATTGCTGTTGATTTTTACTAAGTTGTCAAAGTTCATGTGGCCCATTCTTTTATGCCATAACCAAATTTGGTGTATTTTCCCCGTGAAGCATTTTTCTCCTTTGATTTCATCAAGAATATACACATTGTTTAGAGTTTTGGTTTCTTTTCCAACCAATTTTCCTAAATTTGTGTTTGTTATCTCGCATTTTTGGGAATCAAAAGTAAGTGTGTGTCCTTGATTAGACGTTTGAATAACACTAAGAAGGTTGTGTTTCAAATCTTCAACACATATACATTTTCTGCTTTAGCAATTCCATTATCGAGGATAAGAGTCCCTTTTCGAATTATTCTTGAAGTGCCATTGTCACCAACTATAACACTACCTTCATTTTTCTTCAAGGTAATAAATTTTGACATGTCCCTTGTCATGTGACTTGAACACCCAATGTCAATGTACCACCCATATCATTTATGATGTGCATGTAGTGCAACCTATATGAATAAGGTTCTTTCTTTTGTTCCTTTTGTTCCTGTTTTTTTATATGGTGGTTGAGGGTTCATTTTTTTTCTTTTTTTGGAAATTGCTTTTACGAAACCTTGTTGTATGTCCATAGTTGTTGCAGTTATAGAATATAATGTTATAATTTGACAGTGGGGAAAAAGAGTTGTGATTTCTCCATGAGAATCCATAAGTATATTTGTTGTTTCTCCTCGCATAACCATTCCTTGCTTTCTTCTACAATTAGGTTCTCATTCTTATTCTCCAAAAAGGATAATTTAATCCATGAAACAGAGGATCTCTATTTGTAGAGAAACCTTCTTGTTTATCAATGTGTGTTATAGGGGCCTTCCTTCCAATAGTTAAGTTGTATTGAATGAACATTACTTACTCTAATACCAAGTGTTGGCACAATTACTTACATTGAGAGGGGGTGAATCAGTATAGAAATTAATTTATTACACTACAATTATCATTTACATCACTCTATCAACCATAAACACTCAATAATAAATACACATTCATACAATGTACAATACACAAGGAAGTAACGTAGAAAAACAAATGGGATAAAAACCATGAGAAACTTTTCTTAACCATATATTCATAGGAAGAAACCTTTTACAGACACCAATCTATTACAATATTTGCAGACACCCATTTGTTGGAGACATCAATCTCCACTGTAAGCCCCCACTTGCAACATACAAAGCTTTACAAGTTCTAACCTGAAGGAGACACCAATTCCCTCTATGAATTACAACTCTCGGTCTTTCTCAGGATACAACCTGATGGAGACATCGATCCCCAGATATTATATTTTAGATCAATTTTTTTTGTAACAAACTTTATTTCTTTGTCACTCCTTTTGTCAACCTGAACTGATTGTCAGACCTTGCACCAACCTAACACCCTTGAATTAGAATATCTATATTTCTTTCTTAGAAAAAAAATTGAGATTAAATACTCTTCACTTTATTCCATTCTTATTATTACAAACTCACCTCATAGGCTATCTCAAAATAAATCGTCATTGTGCTCAAATATTTCTACAAAAGAACACCACTTTAGTGGATAAACATAGACAATCATTAGAAAATATCCATGTAAACCATGTTGCAAATACACACCTTGAACCTCCATAAATCACTCTCCTTCACTTCTTGACCACACAAGAACTTTGAACGCTTAACCTATGAACCCCTTTGCATTTAACCAAAAGGGGGTTTTCCTGCAATAACTTAGTCAACATTTCTTAAAATTTCCTAAGGTATAGAAGGAATCAGTCATTATATTCTGGTAGGCTCCATATCAAGTCTTCAAATCGTTCCATCAATTTTGTAGCAGAAGTAGCTCAATTCCTGCACAAGACATACTTGAGCGATATCCCTCATTTATGCAGTCCTTGACCTTCTTCTACATTTTGTGCATACATATTATATGTATCTCAAATGATTTCTATTATGAGTGTACACCCGTATCTGCACCCTTTTTATCACCACACAACTCTTATTAGGGATTCTCTCCTCAAACAATTACTTGAAAATGCTCAATATTTTTAACAAAGATGACCATAGACTTTAAAGCATAGTAAAAATAAGTATACCTTGTGATCTCTGCAATCTCAGCGTGAAGGAACATACCCTGTAAACTCAAAACCCAATCAAAGCAACATACCCTACAATTTAAGAACCCAAACACAAATATATATCATGTGGTCTATTCAATTTTACCAAGAATATGTATACACGCAACTTCAAAACCCAAACAAAAAAAATATTAGATATCAACCCCATAAACCTCAGAGCTCAATGAAAAAACCCATAGAGTGTGCAACTCATCAAAAATATCCATACACAAAAATTATTTGGGGATTAGTATTTATATGAGTCAAATTGGAAGTTCTTTATGAGATTCCCCCAATTTTAATAGAGACAATTAGGCCCGGCCACCAAAAGGGTTTAACGTGTGGGATTTCATTAGACAGGTCATCCCAACCACTAAATAAATTTAACGTCTGTGAAGTCCAATACAATATCTTCCACGACCACCTTATTCTATTGTAGCTCCCATCAATCAAGGTAGTGTATGTCACAATATTTGGTTTAACACTTTGTCTTACATCTTTTCCAATAGCCTTTGAGATTGGTTCATATTCCCTGCTCATCATGTCCATCAATAGGCATATTGTACCATACCTTATTCTGACTCGATCCTTTCCACTGTATATCGATCCAAATCTCATAAATCAATGATCTTGTTGTATTTTTCTTGTTCTGCAACTTCTACACCTGGTTCCCATGAACTTGAGGCATCTTCCCCTTTATCATAAAATATCTAAGTAAAGAAGGCATATTTTTCTCCTGTTGACATCAATGACATCAAGGCAAACTCTCAATTCTATTTCTCTAGCATATACTTGATTTGATGATGATTAGTCCCCATCCTTCCATTTTAGGCTTGTTTTATACTTTGATGTAAGTGGTTTAGGTGGTTGGTTGATGTGTAATTGGGACCAGACTGAACTCCAATTGTCTAAACCAAATGTGGATATTACTTTTCTTTTTTTTCTTTTTTCGATTTCATGAGGTGTGCACATGTTGCTCAAGGGTAAAACATGTATATGATTGTTTCTAATTGAATAAGCACGTACGCATGCCAATCAAATATTTGTTTAAGGATTTTTCCCATAGTTTAATGGATGAGTGGGATGTAGGAGCATTTTGAGCATTACTAAGTAAATTAATGTTATAATATATGTCCCCTAATGTATGAGGTTAGAGGAGACTCAGATGACCAAAACGCCTTATAAATCAATTGGTATCTTAATCATTGGGCCCGAGTGGGATTCACCAAAACTGGATCTAGAAGAAAAATTGTAACTAAAAACCAAGCATCAAAACACTCTCTTCCCGAGGTGGGTATGCCTGTGCTTAGGTGTGAAAGGAACATGGCTTCCAAATCAAAGTACATTGTGGATCCATGGCATATAATGAAAGCAAAATCATGGCCATGAACAGAATACACAATGGATTTATGGATCAAATATAATATGATGGATAATGACCATGAAGATGATACATAGTGGATCCATTTCAGAATACCATAGCCACGAATAGATACACAATGGATACATGTCTCAATATATATGAGGAGAACAATTGTAAATGTTAATAAATTGGTTCTCGTGTGTGGTACCAATGTGATATAGTGTATGGTACATACTTACGCGGCTCAGGCAATAGAAAAAAGTGATAGTGATATTGTTTGCATAATGTCTTCCATCCAAACTGTAGAAAGGTATGGGTCCTACCCATGTGAATACATGATTTGAAGTTGAACATGGAGGATGTTGTTTGATTACCGATCATTAATGTATACCATTAACAAATACGAGACAACCCACCGATGCCGATAATGGTTGCTAAGGTACATACCTGGTACATTTTATAAAGTGTGATCAGAAGTCTTGGAGTTGAACACTTGTAGAATCCATCAAGTAGGATACATTGATGTATTCCCACTACCTAATAGCGAGGGAACTTACCACTAATGAGTGCAATCTCTAAGGTACTATCTAGACTTTGGATCTCATTCCCAAAGCAAAATGTGTTGAGGTTGATGGGAAGATATCCATTGGAAGGGAGGCATTAGGGAATCCTTCGTCAACCAACACGAGGACATATCAGGAACTTATTGGACTTGGAAAAGGACTTGTACAATTTTTTGCATGACAGACCACTGAGTACGTCTCTCACATGCACCAAATGTGAATAGTAGACAAAAGAGATCCAATGAGTAATGACCAATGATGTAAGTCAATAACAGGGGTGAGGGATTCCACCAATGGTGAAAATGGAACCCAATGTACAAAATGAATCCCAAAATGTGAATATATGTCTAGACCTCGAACGTGATAAGAAAACACTCAATCAGTGACCAGTGATGTTTTGTCATTTTTTGAGTGCAAGGACACCTATCAATGATGAAAAAAGGGCCATGGTTCTATAACTATAGGTCAAGTCATCAAGTAATGTGTAGTAGTCGATGACAAATGAACTGCCAATACGAATTTAATGGGGATATTATACTCTAGCACAAGCCCAAACTTTGGATGAGATGATACTGAGAACAATTTTAACAATAGGGAAGGTCGGCATGAAAAGTCAAGCATTCTAAGGAATGGTCGAATCAAGCTAGTGACTTCCTTTGAAAAAGAACATGACACATTATGTGACTTGAGAAATGACGATGACCTGTGGATAAGACAATGATATTCAGTGGAAAATGCATGAGGTAATGAATAATACTCCATGGTGGTCATAAGAGTAACCAACCAAAGGAGTGCTAGGACTCCAATCGTGGTTCAACTTCTACGGACACAACTACTACCCAATTGTGAAGATATACATGACACAAGTGTTATGTTCAAAGGCAACACAACTATGTTGATCAACACGTTCATATGAGATCATAATTGTATCCCCCCTCTCTTTTTTTTATAAATATTTGATTTTTAGTGTCTTTTCATATTATAAAACCTTAAAAGGGATAAAATAATGATATAATACAGTGGAGGAGATGAGTTTTACGAGGTGTGACACTAAGTTCCAAGTGCATGGAACATACCTCTTCAAAATTAAAATATGAAAAAACTGGATGTGTATGAAGTGGACACTCATATGGGTTGTCTCCTTTGATCATAGATTCAAGTAGTTGCTACAATAAATGCAAAAGCTTATGGCTAATGAGAATGTGTGAGCTATGAAAAATGAGTGGCAAATGAAAAAGTGCATTAGGCTTAGTTAATGCAAGCAATAGTATGGAGTGCAACAACACAACTAAAAAAAATCGTGGGATCCCCTATAGGTAATAGCCCGTAAGGAGATGAAGAAGAGAAAACATGGTTTCAACATTTAGTCATGACAAGGCTACAACAAATCCAGATCCTAATAGATATATATTAGCATGTCCACCATATTATTAAAGGGGGACTATCTAGGGTACTTTGTTTCATTTAGGATTTGGTTCATTAATTACAATGCTTCATTGTAGAAGGTTCATGCCGCAACTTAACAAGCATGGATCCTAAGCCCGATGATGTTTCAAAACTAACCATGCATGTATGTAGGAAGATTGAACATATCCTATATGGCAGTTTTTTTCCACGAGAAAAATAGTTGTTCCTTGTTATTCATTTTAATCAAATGTAATTGTTTACAACACAAGAGGACCTTCTCTGCAATAGACAAATCCCAAAAAAAAAGGTGAAGAGAATCACAGCCCCACCGAAGAGATACTACTCCGCAAAAATATGCAGATACATGACAAGCTGTCAGATACACTGAGAGATCAGCAGTCCCAACATCAATCCTCATTCCATGGAGTAACCTAGGATAACCTCCATACACCTTCCTAATTATCCAAGATGACTACAGAGAATGCAAACAAAAACATACATGGCTTATCCGAGGAGGCACTTATGGGAATGCCATACTGAAATAGGAGGAGAACAGAGTCTACCCCAACCATCCAAAAAGATGTGAAACTCAATCCTGCCATACTCATGAAAAATACATCAAAGATGTAGAAAGGATTAGGCCAGCTCAAAGCTAAGAAAACTGAAATGTTCCATTCCCAACACATTCACCTTCAATGAATTCTGTGCAATGGAGGAGGCCAGAGGCCAAAGTAAGTGCCTCGTTATATAAGCCATCAGCCTTCACATTGTATTCTCTTATACATACTGGAAGTCAAGATAGTGAAAGAAAGATTCCAAAAGTCTGATATTATGACACCACCCATCTAGATTGAGAGCAGTGAGAGATTCCTTTTGATTAACCGGGTTGATAATAGTAGAAGAGTTACCAAATACATGGAGAGAAGGTAGACCAATATCCTTGGCGAACACAAGCACAACCCACAACGCAAGTAGTTCAGATCTAGTATTGGTGCACCTGAAGACGACCCATTTTAATGCTAAAATAATTCCCCTGACTGATCATCAAGTGAACTCCAACACCCCCAATCATATTAGCAGAGGCCCCATCAAAAAAACCAGATAGATACTGCAATACAGGTGCCAGCCCAATATTCCTCGATTTTTTATGCTTTTGAGCAATCACAGGGAAAGACTGAAGCTGTTGTAAAATGTTGTGACAAATAACATTTGCATCCAGATTGAGATCATCGAAGATAACTCTGTTTCTAGTGAGCCACATATGCCATGTCGTGAGGAGTGGGAGATGGAGTAACTCCTTTTCATTTCTAAACCACGTATCCATATTATCTTCAAATGAGGGTTCATTCCAATCCATAGACCGGTCAAGTCTTCTACTAAGACATTTAAATATATGATGAGTGAAAGAACAAGTAGAGAAGAGATGGTTGACCGATTCTTCACCATTCTTACAACGACTGCATCTATTGGGGCATGTCCATCCCTTTCTAATCAAATTATCCCAGGTATTAATATGGTTTTCCAAGCACAACCATATAAAACATATCACTTTCAGGGGAATGTTACCTTTCCAAATGATATTAATAGTACTGACAGGCTGGGCAGAAAGAAAACTAGAAGAGATGAGTTCATAGGTCATCTTAGCATTGACCATACCCGTAGCCTTATTGTACATCCACGACAGTGAGTCATTTTTCTCAACAAGTCTGATGCATCCATGAGATAAGCCACTGATATAATCAGTCCAAATATCTTTCCAATAGCCACCCAGTTCTAAATCCTCGGCAGTAAGCCAGTAATACTGTGAGGAGGCACCAGTCCGAGTATTGCGGGTAGCTAAAATAATGAGAAACACTATTACATTTTTACCATATAAAAATGTTGTCTTGAATGAAGCTATTGGATAGCACCACTTTATCCATCCAACAATAGAGTCTCAAGTAATACCATTACTAGCAATGTTAAAAATTAACAATAATAAAGTTTTTAGGAACTTTGCGTAAATAATTCATTTCAAAAGGTTTATAATGGTTCAAAATTCCTACCATTTGAACATTTTCCGCTGGATTTTAGCTAGAAAACTCACCAGATTTCGAGTGCAAATGGTTGAGAGTTTAGCTTACACCATTTTTTACCAAATATTTTTTTTAAACACCTTTGATTTTCAAATCCAAATTGTGGGCCCGTTACTTGTCGTGTTCAAGCGCCATCACCACCAGTTTTTAAGTTGACCCTAATCTTTCATTTTCATGTTTACATCTTGAATATTCGTTGTTTGTAAGTGTACATTTTAATTTTCAAAATTGAATCTATGCATACATGGCTACTAGTCGTATAAGGCACGTGAGAGTGAGAACCTACGATCTTTTTGTGCATACGTGAACCAAGAATATGTACTAGGTCATTGAGTGCACGTGGCCTATTATTTATGATTTGTGCTCACCTTTTTTGAGTAACTTAAGTTCTTAGTTGACACGATGTAGGATAGGTAAAATTCGTTTGTTTGGTTAAGGGGCCCATTTGGTGTCCTTCTTTTTTGGAGTCCCTGCTATGCACCCACATGAAGGGTAAAAGAATGCTTTGAGCGCGCTCTGAGCCCAGGTGAGCGCAATCATGACAGCTTCGAGAAAAAATGTGGTGCAGCCTAGGCTTAGCCTCGGCCTTTTGACAAAGCGTCCTCGTACGGTGTACTAATCAGTCATTTTCGCCCATTTTGCAAAGCTGCGGTTAAATACAAACTAATACCAATATGCCAGGTAGTCAGGTAAATCTAATATGTGAACTAAGTTAGATGAAAATTTAAATTTGGATGGGTTGGGAGCATTATGAGTTGACGGCGGTTTTTAAAAACCTGGAAACTGGAAGCTTTGATAAGATAAGTGTATTGGATAATTAATTACACATTAGCATAGCTCGATAAGTTTACCCAGCCATGTGCACGAAAGGGGCATCTACGCGTGGATGACACCATCTGTAGCTCAACCCCAGGACTCCCCTCTTCACCTCATGTGTGGAGGCTAACACACTACTATGCATCCGTATGACTCTAGGGATCCAACATGAGCGTGTGGGGTGACATGATGAGAAGGCTTGGATGTAGATAGGTTCTCCACGCCTTCAATGATGAGTTCTTTAACTAGTGGCACTTTGATATCTAACTATAGATTGCTATCCTTATGAGATAATGGACTTTTGTTAGGATCCAGAGCTACCCTGACATATGAGCGTTGGGGGACTATAGGTAAGATGATTAATTTTTTATGTTAATTAATCCTTATGATTTTTGAAGAAATATATATTTTTATGATTTTCATATGTATTTGATTTTTTGTAATAGGCTTATCCAACAACAAGTTTTTATCTTCCAGATCGTGGTACAATTTGACTAACAGTTCCTTGTCATAGGAGGAGGCAATGAGAGGAGGAGCAAGGCCTAGTTGATTTTGTCATATCTGTAGTTCTTGACACTTTTCTATGGAACCTAGAAGGTTTGACCAACCAAGTCCCCATGGCTCAAGTAGAGGATCTTCCAGAGCGCCTACATAGGCAGATTGTCGGATTTCCAGGAGTATGGGTCTGGATACTCTACCGAGTAGCCTCCCTAGTGGTTACTTACCGTACTATGCACCCTGCACTAGAGGGATAGAAATGTCATAATACTACATTTTGTATGGAGGCCCTAGATCCTTAATTCCGTATATGACTCATTGAAGCTAGATGGATTCTCCTTTTGTATTTTGAACTTAATGGATGTATATATTAATAATGGAAAATATCGACCGCTTTTTCTATTTACAAATGATTGTTTTTGTGTATTTATGTGTTTGATTATTAGTGTTCCAAATAAGTATCTAACATAACACATAATTGGCTAATGCATAACTTAATAAATCCAATATCCTTGGAATGTGTACATATGAAACAAATTCAAAATGTATCTCTAGAAGACATGCTTATATATACTTTTGTAAGAGACTAGGGTCATGGACACGGTACAATCCATTAAGTTATGGCAGTGCTAATTGGGAGGCCAAGTGGACGAATAAACTCTATATACCATGTGACATGGGGTCCAACAAGAGTTTGATAATTGCATTGTATTCAACAACATTGTTGATTTCCGATCCAAGGAATACCCCTTCTGACCTCACCTATTAACCTGTGGGCAAGTAAATTACCCAAGCAATGGATGACAAGCATGGAAAAACTTAAGAACCCTCCATAATTTATATGTATAATAATTGGGTGAATCTTCTTGGTAAGTAGGAAAATTCAAAGGCTAATTGATCAATAAAATATGTATTTATGTTGTTTTTGTGAATGTTTCATTGATTTATAAAATCTTTGTAGGGGTGGAAGGTGTGGGGGGCTCTTTTTTACCCCGGTAGAAATATTGTAAAGACATTTACATGTGGATTGGGTATTGGAACTAATAACCAAGCAGAGAGAATGGCCTTGTTCTTAGGATTGAAGATGTCATTGGACATCGGTGTTTGATCTTTAATAGTGATTAGAGATTCTTATCTTGTGATATCTCAGGCCACTCAAGGAAAAGACATGTCAGATCAAATTTTTGGTCGTCTTCATAAGAGGATTTTAAATTCTTATTCTCAATTTGAATCTCTTATATTTGTCCATGTGCTTCATGAACTAAATTATTGGGCTGATAATCTAGCTAATCAAGCCTCTCATCTCTCTAAAGGAGGTTATAAGGATAAAGAGGGAAATCTGAATTTTATCAACATCCTTTAACTACGATATTTACACCCTTAGTTCATTGGGAGAGTTGGTGGCATTTAATTGACAAGGTTTTAGGTATGGACAGGTGGCCCTTGTTGGATGACACAATGGGTGGCATGTATTACTTTGTAGACATATTTATGAATTTTCATTATTCCCTTCTTTTAGCTCTCTGCTCCACTTTGAGTTTCATTCTGCATTGTTCAAGTTGGTTCAGCTCTGGAGTATGCATATTACCTATTTCTAGAATGGTGGTGGGTTATGATGGTCACCCGTTTGTCTTCTCCATAGCTTGGGGAGGTAGACATCATTCACTATTGTTCTCCAAACTTATAGTTATTCCTTTTTAGAACTCTCGATTTCATTTCTGACTTTTAGCTCTGGGATACGAGGAAAAATAACAGTTTTTGTTTAGAGTTGTAGGTTTATGGATGCTTCTTTGTTCTAGTTTTGTGAGAAAGGTTTTATCCTTAATTGTACTTGTGGTTGTGTGTTTTCTGATAACATGTTCTCTGGTGGCCCTAAAATTGGTCTGGACAAACTCTTTCCCCTAAGAAGTTTTAATTGTATTTCTTTGCTTTCGGGAGGGACCATCTTGGGTTGGGTTTACAGTATGGAAATAATTGAGAAAATAGATGACCTCTCTGCCCAAGTTGCAAGAGTTACGACTAGCATGAATTCATTTCAGATCCAGATGAAGGAAATCCAAGATCAATTGATTATTTTGAACAACTCTGCTCAAATTAGTTCTACCCTGGAAACAAATTTCAATTGTCTTGATGGGCTAGTTAAATTTTGGAATGGTAAGATTCAGGAATTATGAAAGGATATGGATAATCATGATGATTTGCTTAATGAACATGAAAAACTTATAAGAGGGAAAAATTCCAGAGTGGAGGAGAATTCTGAATATTATCTGGGTATGGGTAATAATGAAATGCAAATGGTTCATCGGGCTCAAATGGTTTATTCTGGATCAAATGGGCTCAACCAAGCTCCTATATATTCTAACGGGTTTAATTAGGATCTAGCAACTCTTCAGGCTCAACCTGTTCATGTTCTTAGTTCTGAAGAAAATAATTTGGGTGTTAATATTTTTGTAGTTATTAGTGATGAAACTTCGGGGGTCTTCAAGATTCATATTTTAGTAGCAGCGAACAAATTGTTGAGCCCTTAACATCTTTGAGGATGATTTATCTAAGGATGATGAATATTTTGAGCATATTCAGCTAGTTTTGATAGCACCTATGATGAAGACTATGAAATGGAGGAATCCTCTATTGAGGAGACATATTCACAAAATGATTTTAGTTTTCAACCTCCTACTTATATGCAGTTGTGTTGCCTTCGAGTTGTTGGTCAATTTGTCAAACTTTACAATAATTTGGGTTTTTATGTCTTTTTTCGAAGACATTTTCATGTAAGGATGAATGTAAATATGTATATGGTGATATTATCATACTATGATACTCGCTCTGAAGTAGTGAAGTTTTTTGTAACTTTTTGTTGAACTCAATTCAATCGTTCATAAATATATCAGCATCTGCTTTTGTTAAAAAATAAATAAAATCTTTGTAAAATATTGGTGAATTATAAAATATTGTGAGTATTGACATCAAATATAATAATAGACATAAATTGAATATATATTCTAATCCATTATATTAATATTAATGTATATATTTAAAAAAATATAAAATATATAAATTAAATTATTCTTTATTACCAAATATCTACAGCCAATTGAAATCCATCTTACTATAATATTTATATGAACCAAATCTTATTCACCAACTATTTAGTGTCATCAAATCCAATCATTGAAGAAGTTTTTACTTCAATTCAATAACACGCTATATGGAAAAAGAAAATGTCAATAAATAGAACTGAATGGAATCATAGTAATTATTTGTTCATGCTCTAAAAATTATTTTGGTTCTATGCACTACAGATTATGATCTCTCATTTACTTGTAATGGCATATGGCATCAATGCAATTAAATATTTTAAGAGAAATTAACGAACTAAAATTAATTTATCAAATAAAAAGGGTTTAATTGATCAAATCGAAAGTAAATAATTGGGTTGGGAACTATTTTTAATAATATAAAATAAAAATAAAAGACTCTTAACATAGAAATTCAAATAATGCTTTTCCATGGAATTTACCTTATATCTTAAGAAAAAAAATAGATCTTCTAGATACCATGGAGTTCCTTAAGTCCTTTTTTGTAAGCAAGCAAATTCATATTATATTAAAAATAAGCCTAAATTACATCAAACTAGAAGGACTTTGGGGCCTGGAGACCTCGAATACCATCAGGACTACTGAGACTAGACTGTTAGAAAAGAAGTTTTCCCTAACCTTCCCTTCCACTAACATATGCTCCATTTTCCCTTTTACATTTAAAAAACAGAGAATTCTTGTTCATTACAAAAAGAGACTGCATTCCTTTAGACTTTCCTCCTTCTTATGTTCACAAAAACATTCACAGTAAAGAATAAAAAGAAACTTAAAAACTTCTTGTACTAATAGACACAGACTACATAACAGACCCCTACCCAGAAAACACCTAGCACCTTTATTTCGGCATCGGATTGATGAAGCACATGAGTGAGGACCAACGAGAGGAGAGTCTACCACAGCTGCAGGCAAAACCTTTGGACCGTGGACAAGGCACGGGCCCCTTGGTCTCGCACCCGTCGAGTTTTCACCCATAACCCCCGCTTCAGGTGCAATTTTGAGTTTCAGGGAAATGTTGTTTATCGTTTTATGCATCATATGGTTCTCATGATAGTGTTCCTTCCCTACTTTTTCTTAACCAAAAATATTTTTTTTTTTATAACAAAATATATTGGGCTTGCACCCAATTACAATTTGATCCGAAAATTCAGCTTCTTACATCCAAAAGTCTTTTGTTACGGAGTGGGATGCATTAATCAATTTCCTTCATTTACTCTTAACATTCCAGGAGGAAGAAGACATCCCTAGTTGGCTTTGATATTTGCCAACTTGTTCAGATTTTGAAGAATGTGGTAAGAGGTAACTGAATCACAATCAATCAAAATAAAGTGCACCCTTTGCATGATCACATTCAGGCTGAGAGAAGTGAACATTGAATTAGAATTTAAAGATTTGATGATGATCTCAGAATCCCCAAATATTTGCAAGTTATTATGACCGGCTTCCTTTGCAAGTTGACAAGCTTTCAGAAGAGCAAATAATTTTTCCTTATTATTTGTAGTTTTCCCAATTCCCCAGCTGAAACTAGTTTCTATTTTTTCGCCTAGATAGAAAATCAAGCCCCCTGCCCCAGCTTTCCCCAAGCTTCCGTTTGACGCTCCATCAAAAAAAATTATGGCTTTATTTTTAGATTTCCAGCACTCTAGAAATTCATTTTCTGTAAGTATGACCTGCCAATAAGGTTTAATAATAGGCCTACTTAAGCCCTTCTAGGTTTTATCCCCTGGCTTCGAACCGACCCAATTATGTTCGGCTTCTAAATTAGTGCCAACTAGTTGAATTTTTCCTATTGCTTCCAAGAGAACAGCCTTAGATTTTGATGCTACAATTTCTGGTTTCGGCATTTTGTTGTTGAAGATCAAATCATTTCTAGCTAGCCAAATTTTCCACCAAATGAATTTTGGAATGACTTGCCATATTTTTCTCCAAACATGATTGGAAGAGAGAGTATCGGGATACCTTGATTGCCAATTTTTAAAGAGAGTAACAGGTTCAGAGTTTAAAGGAAAAAAGGAGTAAGGAAACCCACGCAGTACAAAAGCCCGGACTTTTTGAGCAAAATCACATTCAACCAAAATGTGAGTTGTAGATTCATTCGCTTGATGATAGAAGAAGCACCTATAAGGCCCATAAAAACCTCTCTTAATCAAGTTTTCTTCCATTAATATTTTCTGGTGCATTATAGTCCAGATAAAAATAAAAAAAATTGGAACGTTGGCCATGTTCCACACCATCTTCCACAGGGATGCGTTGTGTGTGCTTGGAGAGCCAGATTGAGCTAAAATCTACTTGTATCTAATTGTTGTTGAAGAAGATCCTTTTATTCCCCATCCCCACTAATCTTTTCTATCACGGTGAATTGGAGCTAGTCCATTCAGTTTATCAAACAGCAGGTTTTTATGGACAGAGCAATTTTCCAGAT
The DNA here is from genome assembly GCA_001517045.1 of Pseudotsuga menziesii. NCBI lineage: Eukaryota > Viridiplantae > Streptophyta > Pinopsida > Pinales > Pinaceae > Pseudotsuga > Pseudotsuga menziesii. The sequence goes on from LPNX011234018.1 coordinate 314,007, forward strand.
CGTGATCTGTCAGAGAGGGAAGGGACCAAACGACCCAGCTGCCATTTGAATCCCAATCGGTGATATCTGCCAATATTTTAATGCCTTTGCTCATCAACCATTTTTTTATTTCCATAATAGAATCATCATTTTGTAATGAATTATGGCCATTTATTTTGTCCTCCCATAGAAAAGTATGTCTACCATTGCCTGGGATTCGATACAATTGCTGGACGAAGAATTCAAGCCCTTTCCTACATAAATTCCATATATTGGATCCTTTAGGGGTGTTTTCAATTTGAAGGTTTCTTAATGTTCCTCCACGTAGGTATTTTTTCCAGAAGAGATGACTAACCAGATGCTTTTTGTTGGAGAACAACTGCCATAATAATTTACCTCCCATTGTTAAATTGGTCATTCCTAGGTCTTTGATTTGCAATCCACCTTCAAGAACTCGTTTTTTAACAGTTTCCCACTTAACCAAGTGCATGCGGTTCTGATTTCCTTTCCACCGCTCCGTAGGAAGTCTCTAATTAGTTTTGAAATCTGATCCATAATAGCTTTTGGTGCCAAGAGTAAAGAGGATTGGTAAATAGGGATAGAAGAGAGGACTGAATTGATCAAAATAACCTTGCTTGCCTTTGTAATCCAGTGACCTCCCCACGAAACAATATTTGCTTTAATCTTATTAACAATTTCTGGCCATAGAGAAGGATTATTTTGTCCCAAGGTAAGAGGTAGACCCAGATATTTGACCTTGTCCCAAGTAGCATATCCTTCAAAACCCAAGATCTGTGAGATTTTATCCATTTTTTATGGATTTGTGTTCTAGCCGAACACTGCATTCTTACGGTTATTGATTAGAGCCCCTGAAATAATACAGAAATGATGCATAATTTCATAGAAGAATCTTTCAATTTTTAAGGAAGCCCCTCCCAAAAGCAAGGTGTCATCTACGAAGAGGGCATGGTTAATAGCTTCAACTCCTGCTGTTGAACTTATGCCCGGAATAAGCCCAACAATTTTTCCTGTGGTTAGCTTTCTGCTAAGAGAGTCAGCCATAATAATGTACAAGAAAGGTGATAAAGGACAGCCCTAGCGAAGACCCCTGGTGGCTTGGAAAAATTTTGTTGGTATGCCATTTACTAATGGCGCTATCCAAGGATTGGAAATGCAAGCTTTAATCAAATTTAAGAAGTCATAACTAAATCCAAAAGATTGTAGGACTGAGAAAAGAAAGGAGTGCTTTACCCGATCAAAGGTATTTGCCATATCAAGTTTGATAAGTATGCCCTTCTCCTTCCGAAGAAAGCTAGAATGCATAGCTTCCTGCACTTGAATAACGTTATCCAATATATGTCTCCCTTTTACAAACCCTCCTTTAAGAGAAGAAATCAGCTTCCCAAGCAAAGGTTTAAGTCTATTTGCTAATAGTTTAGAAAGTATTTTATAGGACGCATTACACAGAGAAATAGGTCTAAATCTATCAAAGGAAGATGGATTAGCTTCTTTAGGAATTAATGCAAGAAAGGTGGAGTTTGTGCAACCACCCACTTTGGCTTTAACCTAAAATGATTTTATCATTCTGAGAAGATATTTCCTAATTATTGTCCAGCAGATTCAATAAAATTGAAAAGAGAATCCATCAGGTCCAGGAGCGTTATCCGGCTCCATGGACCATATTACATCAATAATTTCTTGCTCCGAGAAAGGCTGCATTAGCTCCTCATTTTCTTCCTTACTCACCAAACTAGGAATATTGGACAAAAAATCTGAGTTGTAATCTGAGTTAGAAGAGTCATATTCCCTATATAGTTTCTGGAAATGAGCTTCAGCGAGTTGTTTGATTTGAGAAAATCCTTTAACCACTTCACTGGACTCAGAGGAGATTTCCAAAATATTGTTTTTAGAAAGTCTAGCTCTGCACTGCTTATAAAAGAAGGAGGTATTCCGGTCTCTAGATTTCAACCAAGTACTTCGAGACTTGAGTCTCCAATATTCTTCTTCTCTTCTGGAAGCTTGGAAAGAATTTAGCTGATCTTTTTTCTCTTTTTCAAGTAAATCGGGAGTAATTTCTGTCTCTTCCATTTCAAGTTGGATTTTCTCCAATTTTTGAAGGGCTTCTCTCCTTTCAGTGGTTCGATTGTTTTGAGTATGTTTGACCCAGTCTTTTAACGCAGTTTTAGTATTTATGAGCTTCCTATCCCAAACAAAATTTGGGGATCCAACAACTGGAATATCCCAAGCCATAGTTACAGTTCTCAAAAATCCATCGTTGTCTTTCCACAGCGGGTTGAAGCAAAATGGAATGGGACCAAGTTCCTCTTCATATTCAATCTGCAGCAGAATTGGCTTATGATCTGAGGTGATCTTCAGCAAAATACTAGAGGAGATAACTTTTTTATCTAATAGCATAGATCTCTACACTAAAAAATGATCTAGTCGAGCAGAGATGTGAGCTGCTCCCAGTCTACTATTTGACCACGTGAACCTTCCATGTTTTGGTTTGAAGTCTATCAGCTCCCAAGATAAAATAAATTTATCCACCAGCTTCAGCATAGGATCTTTCCCATATATGCCACCAGATTTTTCCTTTTCAGTCAATATTATATTTAAGTCACCAGTGACTATTACATTTGAGAAGGAATTAAAATCGATACATGCTGCCAGCGAATTCCAATGGGCTTGTTTTTCCTGTATATTGACCGGTACATAGAGATTAAAAAGGCATATTGATTGCTTACTTGGAATATGCAAGAGTTTTGTAAAGATCCAATGCTGCGTGGTGAAGTAGTTTTCAAGATAAAAAGATTTTTCTACCCATAAAGTAGCAATTCCACTAGCAGTTCCTCTCGCACTCACCGCCTTACCAACATTTGTTTTCCATCTTTTACAGCAAGTGGAGAGAAGATTACCCTCATCGATTTTAGTCTCTTGGAGCATAAGAACATCTGGAGAATCCATTCTTATAAGTTCATTCACAGCTTCAGCTTTTGAAGGATGGACAATCCCTCTACAATTCTAAGAGACCAATTTCATTATTTGACTAAGGGATTAGGACCTCCTCTGTCCTGGGTGTTCCTTGCAATTGACATCTCTATAGTTGGCTGACTCCCTTGCATCTGAAGACATTTGGCTTCTTCCTCGCGAACAGTCTTATGATATTTTCACCCTTTTTTGGATGACCTCTTTGTTGGATCTTCTTCAAATGAACCAGAATTGTCAATAGGTTTCCTTTTTTTTCCATTTCTGCATAGGTAGGTGAATGTCCTTCCACAGGAGTGTTGAGATTTGGTTTAGCAGGGTCTTTGACTTCTTCACTTGTTTGAATTTTAGAGTGAGGGACTTATCCTTCTTCACATACTGTAAGCACTTGTTCTTCTAGGATGATAAATACTTCAAAGATGTTTTGAGATGATGATTCCTTCATAACTGCTCCATTTTCTTTTTGTTTTTACCTGAGGGGTTTGCTACTTGTCCCTAGTTCTACTCTTTGTCCAAAGACTTTACTTACTTGTTTTGTCGAGCTAGTTTTTTGAACTTGGGTCCATTGATATCCTTTTTCTTTAACAGCTTCTTCCTCAATTTTGCAAGTTCTGGCAAAATTCCCATAACCATGACAATATCTACAGTTAAAAGGCAGTTGCTCATAGTCTAGATCTTGTACATAAGACCAGTCTTCTACTGTCATATTAAGAGCTTAAGGTATCCCTACCTCCAAATCCACTTCAACACAAATTCTAGCACAAGTGTATTGATCTATGCGATCAACCCTATCAATGTATTTCCCCAGAGTATTTTCTATAGCTTCTAGGGATCCCGAATTCCAGCAATGGAGAGGTAGATGCAGAAACCTAACCCAGAAAAGAACCGCAGAGGGGACATCTTGGTTTGGATCAAAATCTGGGGTCCATTTGTTCAAGTAGATCCCTTGAGGACCCATGAAGTATGGCCCATTTCTGAAGCTTAAGTCTCTATCACTTGAATTTTCAAAAATAAAAAGATAGTATCCCTTACCGATCAAGTTGCTGCAAATGTATTCTGAGGTGAGAGGTTTCCAGTTCCTCTAAACCCACCCTGCAATAGTCTTAGTGGAAGGCCAAATCCCGGTGAATTGGCCAATAAGATCCTGATCAGCAATATTTAGAGCAGTTTGGCAAGTTTCCACTGGAAGAGCTACCGAGGGGATCCTATCAAGCTTCTTTACAAAAGATTGTTGATTCTGGGAAAGTTCCCTCTTATTTCCTGAAGCTGTGAGTCTCCTAAAGGCTAGACCAAGATCTGGGGGATCCCCTCCATCCATCATGCCTCAATAGAAGATCCAAGAAAAAACTGCCATGCAGAAGGGCACCAAAACTCCTGCGATCTGCACCAGAAGAAGGATCAAGAAATAGGTCAGCCAACTCCAAAATATATCAGAAATGGATCAAGAAATAGGCACTCGACCAAGTCCAAGCTAGCAAGGAGAATCATATGAAGCAATCACCAAATTGAATATTCCTGTAGCAAATCACCGTGATCTGATGGAAAAAAACGAGCACCAGCAAGGGCTGAACTCAAGAGCCACCAGATCTACAAACTTGGAGAAATCTGATTCAGAAATACAATCTATTCTATAAATTTCAAATATCCAACAAAGGAGAATACTTCCAACATAACCAAAGTGCCTCTGAACTCTTGCAACCAAGAGAATCAACAGGAACCAAGCAAGCAAGGGAGCCTCCAACGCAAAATTTTGAAAAGAGTTTCTTGGAGCCAAAAAACTTCCAAAAATGAACTCAAGATTTGAAAAAAAGAACCATAAAATTTATTTTCGTTACTTCCTTGCTTTAACTGGTTCTTCATCACCCTTTTCTTTATTCTCTCTATCCATAAGGACATGAGCTATAAATTCTTTGGTAACCCAGTGAGTAGTGATCATTCGATCATAAGTGGACAGACAATCGATCCTAGTTCTTGGTTCATTGACCCAATCCTCCACCTCTGTCTTCACAGTTTTCATATCCATAAACTCAACGCAATTCTAGAGAGTTTGTTCAACTCGCTCAATTTCGACTCCGATGAGAGGTGGAAAGTGTTCACAGAAGAAGCAGGTGACCTGCCCTGCTCGCAAGAGTTCTTGGGAAGGATTTTTCCTTCCTGCATTGCTACCTGATTTTGCAGATTACCCACTTCATCACTCCAGGGAACATGATCCATATTTTACGAATGATCGGGTTTTTGAATACCTCCTTGTCCCAATTTTTTATTGTTTGGTGAGGTTGATCTCTTACCCGATTTGTTTTGCGAAATATTTCTGCGCATGCGTCCCATAATGACGAAGCTAAAGAACATGAGTCCAAGAGATGGTTCATCGTTTCTTCCTCACCTTCACAGAGGGTGCACCAAAAAGGTCTGCTCATGCCTCTTTTCATTAAGTTTTCTCCTGTCAAAATTCACTTGTGGACAACCAACCAAATGAAGATTGCAATTTTGGGCCACATATTGAATTTCCATACCTTATCCCAGGTTTCCATGTTCTAAGCTTCTTCTTGATTAAGAGTTAGATCATAAGCCTATTCTATGTTATGTGCTCCTTTAGGAAGATATCCCCATCTTAGGTTTTCAAATCCTCTTTGGATATGAATGCATCGTTCATGAAGGGATTCCAAGAGCTTATGAGTTTCTTATGCTGGGAATATTTCATCCTACCACTCCTGTGGGTGCCATTCATGGATTCCACTTTATCCTGAGCTTCTTTCCAAAATTGATGGACTTTGATTTTCCCTATCTCCTCAGCTCTATTCTAGCTGGATTGGATATTTAATTGAGTAGAGATATTTGGAAATTGTTGCAGTCGTTACAAAAATTGGCATCATGTCCTTCCCTTATTTCTCGAAAACTATGATCTTGTATAATTCCTCCATTTAGGTATGTGGAATTCCATATATGAGATCCTTTCCTGCTTTCGTTGAACCTTATCAGATCCTGCTTTGGTTTCCCTTGCGCATATTTATTGTGTCATAAATTTTCCCTCGACTCTTCTTTATGTGACACCTAGTGCCACCATATCTTCGCTCCCATAACTTGACTATTTTTCTGCGGATCTCTCAGACCTAATCTTCCCTGAGCTTTTGGTTTGCAAACTGTGTCCCAATTGACTAAATCCCATCCATGAATTTTTCTATTCCCTCCCCATAAAATGTTTCTCTGGATTGCCCTGATCTACTTAAGAACCATCTTCGGGGCTACCAAGGTAAAAAATAAACATATTGGCATTATTTACTTCTATCCCCAAATCCTTTGAGAAGGCATTCAAACATTTATTTAAAGTCCTTTATTCTTGCATCGATGAGTGCCCCATAAGCATTACATCGCCCACAAATTGCTGATGGGATATGGTTTCCAAGTTATTGTGGAATTTCAAACCCCAAATATCTATGCTCACAATCTTATCCTTGATAACCCTACTCGGTCCTTCCGCGATGAGTATAACCAGAAATGGAGATAGGGGGTCCCCTTATCTAATACCTCTTGAAGGTTTGAAAGTTATAGTCCGAGCTCCATTTAGAAGGAAAGAAAAGAATGTCGTAGAGTTGGTATTCATTACCCAACGTATCCATTCCTTGTGAAACCCATAAGCCTCCAACATTTATTCCATGAATTGCCAACTTAATTTGTCATAAAATTTCAAGATATCTAGTTTCAGTAGCATACCTGTTTTTTTTAGACCTTCAACGAATGGATAACCTCTTGGACTAAGATAATTCCATCCAAAATCTGTCATCCTTCCACAAACCTGTATTTTTCTTGGGAAACTAAATCCAGGAGGAGGGGCTTTAAAATGTTTTCCACTACCTTAGTTATTATCTTGTAGTTAATGTTGCAAAGGGATATAGGCCTGAACTTACCAGTAGAATCAGCTTTGTCCTCCTTTGGGATGAGAGTTAGGAAGTTAGACTTAAAAGCTCTTAGAACTCCCTTATCCCTCCTAGAGTCCTCCACTATCCTCCAAACCTCTTCTTTCATCAAATCCCAAAAATGATAAAAGAATTTTTTCATGAAACCATCAAGTCCCGGGGATTTTCCATCCACCATTTGGATGACGTCCTCCTCAACTTCTTGAAGGTTCACAGGTTCAATCAAGACATCATTTTGTCCAGTCGTGACCATCCTAGGGATATTCCTAGTAATATTTCTGATGTCATCAGTCCTATTCGAGTGGTCCTCCTCCATGATCGTTCTAAGCACTGAACCAGATTTGTCTCCATATCTTCCCTACTCTCCACATACTGCCCATTTTCTTTTTTTATCTACACTAGTTTTTCCTTCTAGTGATTTTGAATTACTGAGTGGTGGAGGAATTTTGTATTTTTCTCCTCTTCCTGAAGCCATTAATTCCTGGAGTTTTGTTTCTGGTAGATATTCTCCTGACAATATCGTTCATTTAGCTAGTCCAGGATGTTTTGCTCTCTTTGATTTAAATCATCAGTGTACCCATTTTCCATTCCCTCTCATTGGATCTCCTCTAGTTTGACCTTAAGAATCTTATTATCTTGGAAGATGTCCCCAAATTCCTCCTTATTCTATGTATGGATTTTAGCTTTCGACTTTTTCAATTTTTGTTGGAATTGGTACATGAGAGTTCCCCTGGGTTGTTCCATTTCTTCCCACCATTTTTCGACAAGTTCCTTGAAATTCCTGTGTTCAATCCATAACTGTTCAAATCGAAAAGGACACCTTAGGGGTAGGATCCCATTGTCCCAGACCAAACTGGCAGGCCAGTGGTCAGAGCCTACAGAAGGGAGTACCTAAGCGGTCGTCTCCCTGGTACCTTCAATCATTGCCTCTGATAGAATAAAATGGTCTAATCGTGAAGCCACATGATGTTCCCCTCCTCTTCAGTTGTTCCAGGTAAACTATCCATTCCTAGTTTCTATGTCAACCAATCATCTATCTTGAATCAAGTTTTTGAAGACAATATTTTTTTCTTCCAACATTCTTCTTCCTCCCTTTTTCTCCGCTGGGGATGTGATCAGATTGAAATCTCTTCCCATGATCCAACACTGATTTTCCATCTCTTGTGCTTCCTTATCCATGAATGATAGGAAAGTTGGTTTCTGTGCTGGAATGCTTGGACCATAGACATTTGTAAGTGTTCCTCTCACCTCAAAGCTAACTACCTGGAAGTTTGCACTAATAGAGCAACGGGTTTCCCTAAAGTTGCTGATATAGAGGGTTTTCGGATGCCACAACATAGCGAAGGCTCCAGCTAACACTCGGGCTTCGGTTGCTACTCCATGAATTCCATGCCAGATTTTTCTCTTTATTTCCTACAAATTCTCTGAACTGCATTTTCTTTCCTGTAAAAGCAACACACCAGGTTTCTCCTTTCTTAACTTATTACGAAAGTTCCTCATTTTTCCAGGGCTATTCATCCCTCGTATATTCTAGGTTATCACCTTGATTAAGTGCTTTTTTTTTCTTCTGTAAAGGATATTTTTATCGTCGAGTACTGGCCTAACTCTATCAACCTTATGTCAATCTTTGCTATTCTCTACTTATTTGTCTTACATCCACGTTTTTCTCCATCCTCTTATTATTTTCGCTTATTGCCCTTCAAAGGATCCTTACCAATGCCCAGTTGTGGGGAGGCTTTTTTTTTTAGGATTGCCTGATGAAGGATTTCTAACTATCTACATGTAGCATACCCATGTCCTTTCTTACTACATTCTTTCTCTATTTCATCCAGATCCAATTCGCCTAGGTCCATATCCTCTGTTTCGTCTGGTGTATCTTCCTTCATATCTACTATTGTCTCATCTAGCTGTATCGGTTCCTTATTCGAAGGGGATTTGTTCCCTTCCTCAAGATAGGGACTCTGGGTATCTATGATCAGATCTTCCTCCTTGGACTTCGGTTAGCTCATAATGTCATACCTTCGGGTAGCTTCTTCTTCTATGTATTCGTCTTTGGTTGGGGTGGGTTGGTGGCCCTTTTCCCCTTTCTTCTGCAATGTTGGACTTGAGTGAACCCTTCACTATCCTTCTTCTTTTTTTCTTTTCGATCCTGAGTGAGAATGACCTCAAGTTTTAGGTTTGGACAATCCTTGCTCAGGTTCCCATACTCATGGAACTTCCTACATCGGAAAGGAAGTTTCTCATAATCTATAGGTTGTAACCAATATTCATCTTCCCAAGTTAAATTGATTGCCTATGGGAGTTCTCGTGAAAGATTCATATAAACACAGATTCACGAATAAGTATTATATCTTTGAATCTTCGTCTGATATGATGCTTTGACAAATTATCCAAGGGTATTCCCGATGGCCTCCAAAATTTTGGGTTCCTAGTACTCAAAGGGAAGAGAATAAAGCCTGATCCAGATAGGGGCAGTACTCATATATTATGTTTCAGGGTTAAACCTCTCCTTCCATGGTGTGAGGAATTGACCAGCAGAATAAAATAAATAATCTCCCTCCATCAAGATCTGATCCCGATAAAAATACCCTTAGCTCCTAGATGAAGGTCATCGTGTCCTTTTGGGTTCCATGTTCCCTTAATCCACCGAATCAAATCCCTTTCTAATGGCCAATTACCAATGAATTTCCCAATTAGGGATTTTTCCTTCCATTGTTCGACATGTTTCCTCATGTTCTCATACGTGACTTGCAAAGATGGTTTTTTCTGCAGATCGTGGTAAGCAACCTCCCCTCGTCCTTTTTATATCAATTTCTTTCATCTTTTCCCCGTTAGATTCCAGATCCAGCTGATTTCTACCATTTCCCTGAGTTTTTCTGGATTGATTTCGAGAATTAGGGGGTTCTCCCCCTCCCTATGGGACCATCCATTCACCTCCCAGTACTCCTACTTTAGATCTTCCTTAACGGCTTCTGTACCGGAGCTAGCTGCTGCAACTGCAAACCCTCACCTCCTTTACTACTCTCCAGCCCTACTTATGAAGATCCCAGATCCTACCATGGAGTTTCTTAAGTCCTTAAATAGGTTGTATCCAATGCAATACCATGGGAAAATACCATGGGCTCATAAACTACCAACAGTAAACCCACTATTTACCAAATAAAGGTTATCTTTAATCATTTTTTAATGAAATATTGGGAAAACTACTCCTAAAAAAGATTGAATCCAATGAATTGGGGAAAAAATGGAGGATCCATGGTTAATTTGGAGGGAAGAAATATATTACCTTGGATTTCTATTATAATTTTGGATGAGTGAAAGAGTCTAAATATTAAAAAAAAAAATAGGGTGAACAATTTTAAAATATTTTAAAACATTTCTATATAAAAATTCACCCCTTCAAATTTTAAAACTCCATGATTTCGCCCATGGGCAAAGATTCGCCCCTACAAAATTTCTTGATGTCAGGTTCTAAGCATGAGGGCTAACAATGTCTGCATAAGAGAAAAATATAGGTGTTCCTGAAAACACCTTCTAGTCAAGCGCACAACATAACGAGTGGCATATAAAAGTAACAATAATAGTACATGAAAAGAAAATTATTCTACTTATAATGCAACAAGTTCGTATTTCTAAGGAATTTCCACCTATGCATAATATCTCTTCAAGTAGAACGCATTCTAGGCCTCCTATCACATTTCCCTCAAAGTATTCAAATTCATAGCCCCTCTACTCAGAAATAATCTCACAATATAAGAAATCATCTCACAATATAAGGACCTGCCCACATAGAGTCAAACTTCCTTGACCCTAGTTCATCATGATATTGGTCATAAAGAAGAACCATGTCTCCTTTAGAGAAGACGTGGGGATGAACTAACTTATCATGTTGAGATTTAACTTAGTTTTTATGTGCTTCGTTGGTAGTAGCAATGTCCCTACTATGTTCATCTAATTGCTCCAGGTTAACCAAGTGTTCTTCCAATTGTCTAGTGGCAGGTAGGAGCTCAATAGCAAGTTTCAACGAAGGAATTTCACATTCAAGTGGTAATACAACCTTGACTCCATGGACAATATGGAAAGGAGTGGACCCTATTGTAGTCTTTAATAAAGTATGATATTCCCAAAGAGTAGGGTATAGAATAGTGTGCCAATTGTTTTTACTCCTACTCGTTGTTTGTTGCAATATGGTTTTCAAGGACTTATTGACTACCTCTACTTGTCCATTTTCCTATGGATAATATGGTGAAGAGAAATCTTGTCAGAATGCAATCTTTTCAGCTAATTTCACAATCATTTTAATATAAAGTGATTTCAATTATCAGTGACAATCTCTCTAGGGATACCTAATATGGTTATAATTTGGTTAAACATGAAATGTGTCATTATTTTGTCGTTGCATGTAAAGGTTGGCATAGATTTGGCCCACTTAATAAAGTAGTCCACAACCACAATAATGCATGTATGGTGTTTCATCAATGTTGGGTTACAAGTTGTATAATATATCCCCCATTTTCTAAAGTGATCAACATTGATAATAAAAAAGGTGTAATGGAGTAGGGTGTGCACACATATTTCCGGTAAACATCTAACAATGATAACACTTCTTAAACTCTTCAACACAATATTTGAATATCAACGGTAAAAATATATAACACACAATATATATTAGGATGTAGAAACCCCAATAAGTGACTTTCATAGACTCCTCTATGACAATCATTGAAAAATTTCTCAGCTTATTTGTGAGTTCGACATCGTATCAATATTGTATAAACTCCTAGATGATATAAAGTGTCACCTATAATAACATAGTTTTTCCTTAGTGGAAAATTCATTGTTGGTCCTCATGGGAGGCTTGAGATGGGACCCTCTAGGTTTAGAGATATACTAGAATGTTTCCATACCATGGTTCATTTGAATTAATGATAAATACATGTTCATTAGGCAATTACTCGGTCTCAACTGATTGCTCACCCTCTCTTGGGAGCTCCAACATAAACTTGGCAAATGCCAAGGATTTTTTTTATTTTGATAACATGAGTGCTAATTCAAACTCCTACACAATTACAATCCACTTATTATGTTTTCCACTAACTATACATTGAGACATTATATGTTGAAATGGAGGGATGTCTACAATTACTATCTAATTTATCTCATGATAATGTAATGTCGAGGCCTTTGTACTGCAGGAATGGATGCTAATTCCATGCTTTCAATGTGGGAATTGCTCAGATCAGGTCATACCAAGTTCTTGATTAAATAGTAAACCACATGTTCATGGTGTATATCATCCTCTTGAACCAATAACATTCCAATGGTTGACTCAGATGTCGCTATATACAGAAGGAAATACATGCTATAGTCCAATGAACTCAGTTGTGGGCCAGACATTGGTGCCTTTTTCAATGCATAAAAATATCTTTAAGCATTATCATCCCATATGAATGGGTCCCTTTCCCTTAGAAGGAGCATGAAACCTTTCATGATCTTGGCATGGTTAGCAATGAACCGTCACAAAAATTAGTGTTATATATGATTTTACCACACCTAGTTGATCACACATTTATGGCCTTCCTTGTCCCTATGTAGACTCTTTGGACCGCATGGACTTATATTATACTTTGATGTTCTAATATCATCCCCAAAAATCACCTATTTGTACCTATACGCGACTTTTAAAGCCATACTCACGTCTATACCCAGATTTTGACCTCAAACCCACGTACATCGGGATGTGTGCATAAAGACAAAAAAAATTGGAGTTTTCCTCATATGAGTCTGAATATCTTGTCTCTTGGCCTTCCATATGAATTGAGAACGCTCGGATTTGACACTCCGTTACCTCTTTGGAGTGCTATATATTGAGCCTCATGGATACATTGAAGGAGAATAAATTCAAGAGTAACGAAACTATAGTTCATTGTTGCCTCAGTTTTGCTTATACTTGAGTTTGCATCCCTTTGTCCCTTGGATCACATAGTGTTCTTCCCAATCTTGCCTTTGATTTGTGAGCTTGCTATCGAGAGGTGGAGGATTGAAGTGGTGGAGGCCCAGGTGGAGGACTTGGTTTCTCCGGTTCGTAGAAGTGTCGACAGAGTTTGTCACTATTGTATCTCTGATTTATTAATAGAAATATCCTTTCCTGTCTAATTCATGTTCATTTTGAATATGAATATTGAATCCATGGATGTATTTACTTGCTTATACATGATTTATTATATATGCTAGAGTAGCTTTAACACATTTATATATAGCATGCTTGCTTTGTTTGTTGTTGTTGAGAGCAAATTGTAATTGCAGTTGCATTGGAAAAGCTCAACGTGGATCTAATTCAACCATATGGAATAAGGTATGATTCTATATCCCTTTGTGTTAGATTTACTTACTACTCTTGCATATTATGAAAGCTTGCTTTCTGGTGTCATACTGTCTGTTGTGGTACCCCCAATCCATAGGAATTTTATCTCTGTAACATAATTGGTGACTCCACTAGTACCCCCAAACCATAGGAAATTTCTCAAGCACGAGGCAGTGTGCACGATTGTGATTGGGATAACCCTTGGTCACTTTCTGTGAGCGTCAGAAATATTTCTAGGATCGTATTCGTATCTGGGGGATTTTGAGGTACTGGTTGGTGCTTTCGAGCTTTGGGATTTGCTACCCTTCCCATATGGTCGATCCCGCCTGCGACTATCTGCCTGAGCATTGATTATATTGGGGTGACCTTAGTTGCCTTACCTAGGTATCACAGGAGGTATTGCAGAGGTTATTATGTAGGTTTCCTGGCCAGGTAGGGGTCATACAGCACAGTCGCTTTACACGTTGAAGCTCAGGGCCACTATAATTGGTTACGAACCTTCACTTCTAGTGTATGGAAGTCTTAAGCCTCTCCCAGGTGAGGCATACCTGTTGCATTTGGGAGCTCACATATCCTCCCCTTGGTTTGCTTGTATTTTGGATGTAGATTTTCTTAGGAGTGTGCTCTATGTACGCTAGATTGGTTAGGGTTGCGTAGTTAGATTGAGACTTTTTCTTTTTGTTGAGTCATAATGGATCCGGTTGCGACACTCCACCGTTCTCATCGTTTAGCAGGACTTCCTCCTTCTACATCTCCTCCTCCTTTGGGAGAGAGAGCCAGATAGTATGGGCGGACTAATTCTCACTTTGATTCACACATAGATCTCACCATGAGTCACCATAGGTATGAGATTCCAGAGAGTCTCACTTATCCACCTCCCATGTGGGAGGTTGAACCTTCGAGCATGTATGGGACTCCGATAGGATCTGGCCACCATGTTGTTGGAGAATAACATGAATATTTTTCACAATTTCCATACTACATAAATGCATACCGCCGGTATTGGTCACATAATCCGAGCGGTGAGACTCACCATGCACCGACTAGCACTAGCACAATTAGGTATGGCATGCCAGACCTTCCCGAGACTGATCCGGTACCCAATGTCGGATCGTGTGTTGGCCCTGGTATTGCACCTGGGGGTACTTCCATTCCTTTCCAAGCGGAGAGGTTTGGTAGTACTATTCATATTGCACCTTTCATCCCTGCGGTGGGAGGACCTTCACACACACATCCTAGGCCTAGGACCGTCATTCCCATTTAGGGGACTAATCCTGGACATGCGATTATTGGGAGCACAATTTACATCCCTTCCCATGTTCCATCGTCTTCAACACCGGTTCCTTCAAATTCATTTTTGATGACACATCCTCCCCCTAACTCACATGGTCCTTTAGGCCAGATTTCTACCATTAGCCATGTTCGTCCCGCGTCAACTCACACCATATTGTCACAAGGCTATGTGCCTCCTTATTTGTCATCCGGGTATGTACCATCTTATGGACAGTCTTATGGACTAGCTTATGGACCATCCTATGGAACATCTTATGGACAAACTTATACACCTTATGGGTCTGAGTATCAACCTGCTTATCAGTCTCCTAACTATGGCTTCGTAGCACCCCAACCTCAAGGTACTCCAAACTACAATATGCAACCCTATATGGGTCAAATGGGAGGAGGTTACTATCCCACTTGCCAAGGTCATGGTGTCTATAACAATCAAACCTATGTGAACCATCCTTATCAAAGAGCATGGAACCAAATGGCTCAGCCTAGCCTCCCTTTCCTTGTAATGTTAAATTTACATGACTTGTCGAGATTGACAAATGATATGGTTTCTCATGACCTGGCATGGTCGCTTGTTCCTGCCAAGATTCCTTCGGACATTCCAAAGTTCGAAGGGAAGGCTAGTGAAGATCCTGGTGAGAACGTCACGAATTTCCACCTGTGGTGCTCTTTGAACTCCTTGAATCATGATTCGGTTCATTTAAGGCTATTTCAATGCACCCTCACAGTGCCTGCGGCGAAGTGGTACATAGAGTTTCCTGGGGGACTTATACATCATTTAATGACCTAGATATGACCTTCCTCAGTCACTTTCAACTACCTGTGCATTACGATGTCGGTACCGAACTCTTGTCGACATTTCGGAAAGAAAAAGCCACCCATATCTTTAATCACATTCAAGAGTGGCGTAGACGGAAGAGATTGATTAAGGCCTTCATTCCACCAAAGTTCTTGTTGGAATGGTTCCTCATGTCTTTATTGCCTTACATAGCAAAGGATGTTTCCACATTTGGAGTGCAGAATGAGGAACAAGCTATCTTTAGAGATCAGCAGTTGGATTTGATTTATGCTCAATCTGGGCTCTTGTATCAGATCATACCGAACGCACCTAGATCCAATTTTGACCCTAATTTTAAACCTGGGCCACATGCCGATGGAATTTTTGGCTCTGCAAGTGCTAAGCCTGTAGGCTCGATTACAAACCAAATGAATAACTTGTCTATTAACCAACCTGCATCAGGATAAGCTACGGCTTCCTCTCATCCTACCCAAATGGCGGATGTACTTTCAGTGCAATCGTCGAACCAGAAAGGTAACTACTACAACGGATTTTACCACACATGGTTAATCACATATTTATGGCCTTCCCTATCCCTCTGCAGACTCTTTAGACCCCATGGACTGATATTGTACCTTTGATGTTTCCATGTCCATCCCTAAAAACATTTGTTTATTGTTGTATGCGACTTTTAATCCCATACCCGCGTGTATACGTAGATTTTGACCTTAAACCCATGTACATTGGGATGTGTGCACAAATCCAAATATTTTTTGAGTTTTCCTTGATGTGTGTCTGGACCACTTGACTCTTGGCCTTCCATATGCCTCGAGATCGCTCAGATTTGACCCTCCATTACCCCTTTGGAGTGTTATATAAGGAACCCCTTGGATACATTGAGGGGGAGGAATTGAAGAGCAAAGAAACTATAGTCCATTGTTGTCATAGATTGCTTATACTTGAGTCTGCATCCCTTTGTCCCTTAGGAGAACTTTGTGTTCTTACCAAGATTTCCTTTGCTTGTGAGCTTGCTATCGAGAGATGGAGGATTGAGGTGGTGGAGGCCCATGTGGAGGACTCAGTTTCTCTAGTTCGCAGATGTGCCGACAAAGTTTGTCACTTGTGTAATCTTTGATTTGATTGAAAGAAATATATTTTCCTGTCCAATAATGTGCATTTGAATGAATATTGAATCCATGGATATGTTTAATTGCTTATACATTGTTGATTATATATGCTATAGTAAATCTAACATCATATTATACAGCATGCTTGTCTTGTTTGTTGTTGTTGAGAGCAATTGCTAGCGCAAGAGGGATTGGAAAAAAGCTCAATGGGGATCTACTTCAACCGTCCAGAATAAGGTATGATTCGAGATCCTTTAGTGTTAGATGTTTGGTTTCTCTTGCATATTGGGAAGGGATTGATTTATGCGGTATATCTGTCTGTTGTGGTACACCCCAAGCCATAGGAAGTTTCTCTTCGTAACAGAATTGGCGACCATACTGGGGAAGTTCCTTGTGTTTCTTTGGGGTTTGGGGGCACAATGTGCTTGATCTTCTTGGCTTGCTCTCTATTTCTCCCTGTTTATGTGTCACATTTGGTAGTATGTTCATCCATTGGCACTCCCCTATAGTGGTTTGACCCTTGGCCTACTTTTTACCACTGTCTTCTCTGTATACACATGTTTTTGGCTAAAAGTCACGTACATAGATGGGTTTTTAGCCAAAATTCACGTACACATGCAGGTTTTTAGCCAAAATCTACATATACATGCAGGTTTTTGGCCAAAAGTCGTGTACATGCACAGTTGTTCTTTAAACAGTCACGTACATCCTCCCTTTTGGTTGAGTTTAATGTTGTGGGAACTTCTTGGGTGGGTTGTGAGTGTGGTTGGGTCTTCATAGGTTCTTATGGTGTCTGTTGACTGCTTCTTTTGTGACCGGAGACCACTTTTTCATTGAATTTTCTTTGAATTAGTTTTAGTCATTTATCTTTTTGTTTTTCCATTAGTGCATTACTCTTTTTGTCTCAGTGTGTTGTCGGGCTTGTGTTTTATACTTGCTGCAGAGACTGAGAGTTTTAAATGAATTTTATTGAATTTTTCATTA
The DNA here is from genome assembly GCA_001517045.1 of Pseudotsuga menziesii. Taxonomy (NCBI): domain Eukaryota; kingdom Viridiplantae; phylum Streptophyta; class Pinopsida; order Pinales; family Pinaceae; genus Pseudotsuga; species Pseudotsuga menziesii. Next base: position 331,428 of record LPNX011234018.1, read on the forward strand.
TTTTATAATGAAAAATAGAAAATAGTTGCACTCTTAGTTGCATCTTAGATATGGATTTGAGGAGGTACTTCCATTGGATCGCTTGGATGACAGTTGTATTTAGGCTTTCATATAGGAAGGATCGCATTGGCATCGATGGAAAGGAAATTTATGCAGCTCATGTAGTGGCATACCCCGTTCTTCATTCTACACATTTCACTTGGCATTTCTTGTTAGGTGTGCATATTTCTTTCACTACTGAGTCATAACTTCATTCTTTGCACAACCATTTCCCTTTGAATAATCACAGCCAATTAAAATCAACGCTTTAATAAAATGAACTACACATTTTTCTTTTATAGGGTTCACAAACAAGATTAGGTTTTAGGGTCTTGGAATATTTCATTGTGAGTTCAATTCTCTAAGACTACTAAAAAACAACAATTAGGTGTCTATCCAGGTGTGAGATCCAACAACAATATAATTAGTGTTTCTCAGGATGCTCCTCTTACATGAGAGTTAAGCACGAGGAAACGCACACGATTGTGATTGGGATGACCCTTGGTCACTTTTGTGAGCGTTGGAGATATTTCTAGGATTGTATTCATATCTGGGGGCTCTTTCGAGAGTTTCGGTCTTTGCTACCCTGCCCATGCGGTCAATCCTACCTACGCCTGTCCGCCTAAGCATTGATTATATTGGGGTGACCTTAGTTGCCTTACCTAGGTATCACAGGGGGTACTTGCAGAGGTTATTTTGTAGGTGTCCTGGCCATGTAGGGGTTAGACAACACATTCGCTTTACACATTGAAGCTGAGGGCCACTATAATTGGTTACATACCTCTGCTTGAAGTGTATGGGAGTTTCGAGCTTCTCCTAGGTGAGACATACTTGCTGCATTAGGGATCTCACATATCTTCCTTTTGGTTTGCTTGTATTTTGGCTGTAGATTTTCCTAGGAGTGTGCTCTTTATGCGCTAGTTGGCCTTTGGGATCGTGGTTACTTGAGTATATTTATGCTCTCTTGAGTTTGGATCCTTTTATTTTCGTCATGCCCGGTATCCTGTCGCCCATCCTTGGTCCTAGTTCGGACCCTGGTGTCGGACTTGGGGGCATCAGAGCCCCTTACTATGCTCATGGATTTGGGAATGGTCATATTCCATCCTCTACTCCATTTGTGGAGGATTTCTATTCCCTTCGCTCAGTCTTTACACAAGTGGTAGTGGATACGTGAACGGTGGGTCTTCACCTTACATTCCTTCTTATGTCCCATCGTCCACCGCACTATTTCCTTTGGATGTAGCTGTCATGATCATTCCTCCCAATACCCTATAGTTTGGACTCTTTACTGACAGTTTCCATTTGTGTTGGACTAATATTGTTGTCATGTATGGTCTCGTTTGTTGTACACTCTCTCCGAGGTCTTTGATCTGTTCGCGCCTATTACAGGAATAATTTTGAATTGGCATATAGGTTAGGATTTCACATCCGCTTGCATTTATGAATTGCCTTATGACCGTTTCACCTTGACCTTAGGTACGAACCCATTCCATGATATCACAGAACCTTCATGCTGTTGTTAGAAGTGGCATTATGTGAATGGTAGAGCTTTCCTATACATGGGTGCCCTAGTTAGATCATGTTTTGCATTTGGTGCCCATACCGACATTCCTCCTTTAGGGTGTGGGAGTCCTTTGTATAGTATCGCCATGAATTTGAGCAAGAGCTTCATACTCCTCTTGAATTTTATGTTGGCCTTTCCCCCGGGACTCCCTTGTATATGTCAAGTTGTAATTGCATTATCATGAGTTTTGTTTGCCTTATTGAGCCTTATGTCGACTTCTCTAACTTTGATTATCAGCCATATAGCCCGAGCTTGTCTCATGTCTAGCCAAGCAGAGCCTTTTTTCATATCTTTTACAGCTTGATTCCCCATTTTTTACCAGGAGGGGACCTTTCCCTCGAGTGTTGTTATCCTGCACATATTTCCTTGCATTGAGCATAGGTATGTTCCGCTGCTTGGAACTAGTTTGTTTGTCCCCTGACACTCATCTCCTCCTAGATTTATAACTATAAAGCACTTTTATTCTTTTTCAAGATTTTCAAAATATCTGAAAAAGTCTAAAAAAAATCAAAAAACCAAAAACCCGGACAGGAAAAGATGTTATCATTGGAAACAGTCAATTCATGTCGCCTTCAAACAGAGCAATGTATATCACATCCATTGGTTGGGTTATTAGTTTGACTTTAGGAGTTGTACTCATTACTCTGAGTTTATCTCTACCGACTAGTTAAGCTTCCAGTCCCTATGCAGCCTTTGTTGGTTTCTCTTATGTCACAGAGATGTCCCAGTTTGCATATCGAGTCTATGCTGCTTATCTTTAGTCACCATTTTTCTTTATGCTCTTGTTTGAAGGAAGTTGAATCCTGAGTCAGCCGTTCCTCAGTTGTCTTAACTTTGCATGTCGGCCTTTCCCGATACTATTACCAGTTCATGCACATCTTTTTCAAGTCCTTCCACATTATACAACGTTGTTGAGTACCTCATGTTGGCTGATGGGGGATGCCTTAATTGCATCCTTCCAGCGAATTCCATACCATCGACTTCAGATCATTTATTCTGGAATAGGAGTCTAGAGTCATTTGGGTGCCTTGAGACTTACAGTCATCAGTGGTAGGTTCTCTCGCCATCGACAGTTTTGGGAATACATCAATGTCTCCTGATCAATGGATTCTTCCAAGTGTTCGACCTCAACACATCTATTCACACTTGCTAGATTGCACTCTAGTACCTTGATTCTCATTTTCATTATCGATGGGTGATCTCGCGTATGTTAACGGTATATATTAATGATCGGTAATCAGATGATGAACTACTATGTTCGACCTCAACACCTCTATTTAGATAGTAGGACATGTACTCATAGTGGTTTGTGTAGAATACTTTCCATCTTGGTGGCATTTCAGCGCTCGTGATTTGATTCCAGTGTATGTTAGATATCTTCATCCATTATGGAGATCTTGATCCATTGTATATCTTCAGCCATTATGGAGATCCTGATCCATTGTATGTCTTCATCATGAATATTTTGATCTATTATATAGTATACATGGCAATGACCACACGTCACATTTTGTATATAATGCCTATTCATGGCCATTGTACTCTTATGTATCCAGGACTGCTATATGTATTTGTAGTCATATGCAGAAATTGATTATTGTACTATACTAATGGATGGCTGGTTCTTCCACCTGGTTATTCATCACTCCACTTTTGGGATGGATTTTATAATGTATTTCGATCATCATGTTACCCCACTGACCTCACACATTAGGGGGCATCTATTACAGCTGATTTTACCACACATGGTTGATAAAATATTTATGGCCTTCCCTGTCCCTCTACAGACTCTTTAGACCCCATGGACTGATATTGTACCTTTGATGTTTCCAATTCCATCCCTAAAAACACATGTTTATTGTTGTACGTGACTTTTAATCCCATACCTGTGTGTATACACGGCTTTTGACCTCAAACCCGCGTACATCGGGATGTGTGCATAAATAGAAATATTTTTGGAGTTTTCCTCAATGCGTATCTAAACCACTTGATTCTTGGCCTTCCATATGCCTCAAGATCGCTCAGATTTTACCCTCCATTACCCCTTTGGAGTGCTATATAAGGAACCCCTTGGATAAATTGAGGGGGAGGAATTGAAGAGCAAGGAAACTATAGTCCATTGTTTTCGTAGCTTGCTTATACTTGAGTCTGCATCCCTTTGTCCCTTACAAGCACTTTGTGTTCTTCCCAAGCTTCCCTTTGTTTGTGAGCTTGCTATCGAGAGATGGATGATTGAGGTGGTGGAGGCCCAGGTGGAGGACTGAATTTCTCTGGTTCGCAGACGTGCTGACAGGGGTTGTCACTTGTGTAATCTCTGACTTGATTAATAGAAATATATTTTCCTGTCTAATAATGTGCATTTGAATGAATATTGAATCCATGGATATGTTTAATTGCTTATACATTGTTTATTATATATGCCAGAGTAGATCTAACACCATATTATATAGCATGCTTGTCTTGTTTGTTGTTGTTGAGAGCAATTGCTAGCGCAAGCGGGATTGGAAAAAAGCTCAATGGGGATCTACTTCAACCGTCTGGAATAAGGTATGATTCAAGATCCTTTAATGTTAGATGTTTGGTTTCTCTTGCATATTGGGAAGGGATTGATTTTTGCGGTCTATCTGTATGTTATGGTACACCCAAGCCATAGGAAGTTCTCTCTGTAACAGTAACCAGTAACCTGGACAAAATAATAAGAAAGGTAAAAACAACCGAAAAGGTGGGAATAGGAATGAAAATGACAATAATGTTGGGGGGGACAAGAAACCTAAGCGTAAGGTTAAACTTCCTTGTAATCTTTGTGGGGATGATCACCTCACTCACTTGTTCCCTCGGATAGAAGACGCCTTGAAGTTCATCACACATAGCACAGCTGTGTTGACGAATCCTTTACCACAAAACCACAATATGAACTAGAGGACCGTGGATCCTGGTAGTGCTTCTAGTGGGACTCCAAACCCACCGGACATCGTTAGTGGCCATGGTTTCATTAATATGATGTCTGCCGAAAATGTTTTGATATGTTCTAAGGATTATGGTACGTCGCAACCGGAACTAAAAAAAGAACCTGCTCCACTTGAGATCCCTTTGCGTATTGAGAAACCTAGTGATAAGCCTGAATATACACCTCGCATTCCTAAGGGAGTATTAAATTGCTTAGGGAACCATCCTAATACCCGAGCCACCTAGAACTATTCTATCATCGAGGATTTGGGATAAACTCCTTGTGCGATGTCTGCTTTATAAGTTCTTTAGACTTGTCCTCCGCAAAGGAAAGCCTCACTGTCTGCTCTTGGGGTGGATGGTGGAAGCTCTCCTTCGGTGATCAAATTTGAAACTCATGGAGTCCAACCTCGCTTGCCTTACTATGTGTCCCTTTTGGTTCATGTAGAGTGTCTAAACAACACCATCAAATGCACAATCATTGATGAAGGCATTGTAGCTTCAGTGATGTCTTTGGCATGTTGGAAGGGTTTGGGATCCCCCTATGTTGTCTAAGTCGGGCACCATCTTGACTGCGTTTGACGGAAGATCTTTTCGGCCACATGGCATACTCCCTTCCCTTGAGTTCCAATTGGGAGGGAATACCATTGCGATCGAGGTTGAGGTGGTTGATGCACCCCTCAACTATAATCTTTTACTGGGTAGGAATTGGATTTACAACATGCAAGCGGTCGCATTGTCATTATTTTGGGTTGTTTGTTTTCCTTTGGATGGGAATATTGTGATGATCGATCAGAGATCCTTTGATAATTCTAGTTCGAAAGCATCGTCGAGAGCTTCTATCCCAGTTATTGATCATTCCCAGCTGGAAACTGAGAATATTGGGGTGGGCATGTATCCTTCGTTAATGGGAACTTTTAGTTGTGTTGCGCCCATTCTGATGATCGGTTCTAGTCTTGGTAATGCTTCAACATCATTGAGTTCAGTTCCTTTCGCACTTCGCATATGGAGGATCCTTGGACTCTTCCTTCTCTGAGTACTTCGGGTGAATATTTTATACCTGCCAAGACGTGCATGCTGTTGTCTACAGATATGGTGGCTTATCAAGCTAATCTTGATCCAGTTGTAGAGTCTAGTCCTTCCTCTTCGCAGATAGAGGAGGAGTACCCTTATGCACTCCCTGCTTGGGCAGTGGCGTCATCTCACTCGCATGACTGCCTCAATTACATTTTCCCTACGGATGAAGCTATTTTTGAGGTTATGTCTGGGTTAGAACAACCTTGGGGAGAGTTGCATCATAGATCTTATTTTCCTCCTAATCTTGATGATATTGAGTGTGATGACTATAAGGCGATCTTCAGAGAAAATTAGTAGGCCCGTGGTCCCATTAGGATCTTCTAGAAAGTATGCCGAAGGGAACATGGCCAACTTGTTACCAACTATACCTATCAATATTTCTTACGTTCCTGGCAAGGTTGAAAACGTTTACATTGGGGCGGATTGTTCCCCCGATGATATTAGAGAATACGTCGATATTTTTAAAGATTTTCGAGATGTGTTCGCTTGGTCGTATGAGGAAATGTCGAGAATTGATCCTCGCATTGTCGAGCATGAAATCAAAACCTATCTGGATGCTAAACCTGTTCAACAACGTTTGCATGCAATGAATCCTAGGAAAGCACCCGCTATTAAGGCATAGATCGATAAGTTGCTCAAAGTTGGCTTCATCTGTCCCTTTCCCTTAACGGAGTGGGTGTCAAATCCCATTTTGATGGATAAGAAGCAGGGAACGGTCCGTGTGCACCAATTTTAGAGACTTGAATCGAGCCTTTCCTAAGGATAACTTCCCCACACCATTTATTGACCAGATTTTGGATGAGTGTGTGGGGAGTGAGGTTTTCTCCTTTATGGATGGCTTTTCAGGATATAATTAGATCCAAATTAAACCCGAGGACCAACATAAGACTACTTTCATTTGTCCTTGGGGTAGGTTTGCATATCGGATGATGCCATTTGGCCTTAAAAACGTCAGAGCTATGTTTCAACGGGCTATGACCTTCACCTTTCACGATCTTAAAAATATTATTGAAGTGTATTCAAATGACTTAGCTACTCACTCTCGTATCAGGGTGCGTCATACTTATCATTTGCATTTGGTTTTCGAAAGATTTTGTTGTTATCAAATTCGGTTAAATCCTCATAAGTGCATATTTTGCATGAAGGTTGGTCGCTTACTAGGGTTCATTGTTTCCAAGGACAGTATAAGGGCCAACCCTTTGAAGGTTGAGGCAATACTTCAATTGTCTCCCCCACGTAACATTAGACATCTTCAATGTTTGCAAGGTATGGTGAACTTCTTGCGAAGATTAGTGGTTAATTTTTCCAATTTGACTAAAGGCTTCATGCGTTTGTTGAAGAAAGACACTCCATTTATCTAGGATGAGTGAGCTGAGGAGTCTTTCGATGCTTTGAAGAGAGCCTTGGCATTGGCCCCCCTGCTTAGTCCACCCGACTATGGCCATGACTTTTTGATATATGTGGTCACGTCTCAAGATACGATTGGTATGGTATTGGTTCAAGAGGATGAGGAGCTTCATGAGCATGTCATCTAATATCTTAGTCAAAACCTTATTGATGCGGAGCTTCATTATACCCATGTTGAGAAGTTGGCCTTAGCTATTGTCCATGCAATTCAACGTTTGAGGCATTATATCCTTCTTCGCCAAACTTTTGGTGTAGCTCACATTAATCCATTTCAATTCATCCTCACTAGAAGGATGATATTGGGAAAGTACAATAAGTGGATTGTGATATCGCAAGAATTTGACCTGGAGTTTGTTTTGGAGAAGTCGAAGAAGTCATTGATTTTTGTTGAGATCGTATTTGATTTTCCGAGTTTGGATGAAGGAGCGGTTCATAAGGACTCTTTAGTTGATGGGCACATTTTTCTAATTTCAACTGCGGACCTATGGTATGGGGATATTATTTTCTACTTGTAAAACTTGAAGGTTCCTTCTCACCTCTCACGAGATGAACGTCAACGACTACGTCATGTAGTAAAGAATTACCTCATCGTGGATAACAAATTGTACCATCGTGGGGTTGATTCCATTTTGCATCGTTGCTTAACTCACAAAGAGGTTGAGGTTGTGTTGAATGATTTCCACTTAGGGGCATGTTGTGGTTATTTATCTAGGATTTCTCACGGGGACTTCTCTTAGTGAACCTCTCACATAGCACGTGCGATCGTGGGATATTAAAGAATACCCTTAATTTCCAAAGATATTGACCCAAACTCTTTTTGTTGAAACCCCCTCCCAATACTTAAAACCTCCTCCCCACCCCTTTTTATACCTCAATCCTTATAAACCACCCTACCCACCCCCACCTTAAACCCATCATCCCCCCCAATACCTGCAATATATTGGTTCAATTTTTGATAATTTTAAAACCCACAATATGAACTAACATGGTAGGATATTGATCAACAAGTGAAGCCCCTGTGGGATTTCTAAACCTAAAAATATATTGTGTACGGGATATTTTTGGTCATCCATCTTTAAAGATTGTGTTAATGTGGTCAAGCGGTGCCACCCTTTCCAGGTGTTTGCATGGAACATGCGCTCGCATCCTACCCCTTTGCATCCAATTATCATCGTCAGTCCCTTCACCATGTGGGGGTCGATTTTCTGGATTGCAACACAGCTTCGGCTGGGAGGCACCATCACATTACTGTGGTTGTTGACTATTTCACGAAATGGGCAAAGGCTATGCCCATTATTAATTCTGACAATGAGATAGAAGCGCATTCCATATTCAATCAGATTATCACCCAGTTCGGTATCTCGAGGGAGCTTGTCACTGACCATGGCAAGCACTTTCAAAACAAGATGATGGATGAGTTGTCTTCGAAGTTAGGGTATAATCAAGAGCATTCCTCTTCTTATTATATTCAAGCAAATGGACAGGTTGAAGCAGTGAACAAGTCACTTAAGTCCATTCTCCAACGAACCATCGCACAAAGCAAGACCAATTGACATATCATGTTATATCCTTATTTGTGGGCTTATCGAACCATAGTTAATATTGCCACCATTTTTTCTCCATATCAGCTTGTGCATGGGGTGGAGTCGATCTTACCGGTTGAGTGTGAAATCCCTTCTTTGAAGCTAGCCATGGAGATTTTACCGGAGACTTCCGCATTGGAAGAGCATTTGGTCCACTTGGAGCAGCTTGATGACCAACGTCGAGATGCTTTAGTTGCTCTTGAGATTAATAAGCATCGTGTTAAGGTCCAGTACGATAAGTCTGTCCGTCCTAGGAGGTTTAGTGAAGGTGACTTGGTTCTTTTGTGGGACCAAGCTAAGGAAACCTTGGGGGCAAGAAATTTTAACCCTATGTGGCATGGTCCTTACATAGTCAAGCGTGTATTAGATAAAGGTGCCTACGAGTAAGTCGATTATGAAGGGACAGCCTTGGAGGAGCCTAGAAATGGGCTCTATATTAAGAAGTAATATACATGATTCTTAGTCGAGGATGAATTGTTGTATATTATTGTACATTTGCATGGCTTAGTTTTGGTCTACTTTTGGTGATCGAGTTTGTTGACTAGCTTCCATTTGTTGTGGTAGATGTCGACAGGGTATTTGGTTTATGTAGGATTCGCTGATGGTGCTAGCCGCCACACTCAAAACTCAGCTTTAGCTGCTTGGGTGATTTACACTCCTATGGGCCGAGTGTTGGCTTCAAGAGGTGTGTGCTTATGACCTTCATCGAACAATGTTACAGAGTATAGTTTCATTATTGAGTTATTATGTGATGTCATTTCACCTGGTATTCACTCTCTTGAGGTACGTCTTGATTCACAGTTAGTTTTTCACAGCTAAATGGCTTGTATCATGTTATGGATCCGAATTTGTTACGAAGGTTCTTGCGTGTCAGGCTACTAGAACGAAAATTTGAGAGCATAACATACAACCATATTACAAGAAATTTTAATCAAGTTGTTGATTCATATGCTAACTATGTACTAGATTGGAATTTGTTCACAAACAATAAAGCATTCACAAACACATTTATACATGTAATTAAAATAATAACCGATCATCATAGGTATTTTTCATTAAAATACATTTCCAAAATGTGGTGTCATAATACGTAAATGTCATTTACAAAAATGGCTCTTCTAAACCACCAAAATATACTACACGGTCATACAACAAAAAGTACTCTCAGGTCTCTAAGCCTGGGGAGGAGGAGGGTGTTGATCATGGTAGAACACTACGGCTCTAGCTAGCTGGTGAAACAAATGCACCCATGCGCATGGCACACCCATCACCTGGCATTGCATGGCCTCAGGAAATTCCTTGATTTGCGCCATGGGAACTCTATGTGTCAATCGAACAAATTTTGTGTGAATTATTTGGAGTGTACACCTCGCATCCACACCCATAATCTCGTTTCCTCTTCCCCTCCGTCAATGACGAGGGAATCGATCTGGTCGTCATGGTCCCACATCTGCACGTACAATACTGAGTATCAATATAGGTCATCACACCAAAAACGTGTCTTTTTTATTCCATTATTTCAAGAAACACAAAAAACTTTAATAATTCAAAAAACAAGTTTGATTTTGGATCCGTTACCTATTTCCCCATATGCAGAGCCTAGTGGAATGGGCATGTCTGGTTCTCCATGGAAGTCTATCCCCTCGTAGGGGTAGTCATCTATGGCGATGATCTGCCTACACCACTAGAGGAAGAAGTCTGTTGGGTAAGGGTTGGCCACTTGCCCCCCTCCTAGTCTCCGCATGCATTGGCCCAGCGTAGCTGAGTCATATCCTAAACACCATGTGGGGCAATCTCAACTCTCAGGCTTAGCTCCGACACACACTAAAAAAATAAAGCACTCAAGATGCTTACGAAATGAAAGTTCCTTATCATGCCCATCTTGTAGTCTGTAAGCTGCTACTTCATGTTGCTCAGTAGTGAGGTTCCCCAATCGTATAGTGTAGGTTGCATGCACTACACCGCATAGAAAATCAAAGGCCTTGAATCCTGGTGGAGGGATTCCAACCCCGCTATCCTGCCAAGTGCCAATAGTATGGCCTTTAGCCCTAGGTTTCAGATTGAGTTTGTCAGGATTTGGTCCCAACCTTTTCCGTATCCGGGAGGCAATAAACAGCAATGTATTCCTCTATCATGAGACCACATCCTATCCCATGAGATCGTAGGTTTACCACTTCCCCTCTACGAGACAGTCCTGTAATGAAATATATATCCTCAACCTCAAGGCTAAGGGGCATCGCGTCCAGCTGGAATGTCTCCGAGTCAGGATCCCAATAGTCTACTAGCATTTGGAGTAGCCTTGGTTTTTCCCTCAAGCTTCCAAGGCACCAAAACTTGTACAAACCACAAGCCCTCAAAGCTTGTTGAGCCACTAAGTGACCTTGCACGTCCCTGTCAACATCCTCATGCTCATGTTCTCTCCACTCAAGAACCATCACGCACATAAATTTCCAAGTTTCATTAGTTTTTTACCTTGATTTTGCTATTTGCGGCCCTATACGCTACTGTTTTCAAAACGACCATGTACATATGCAGGTATCACGGTTTTTTCCGCGTATGTCCATCCCTATACGCGAAAAAAGACCCGATTTCCACGTGGGCCGAAACTGCATTCTTTGGGATGGCCCAAGATATTAAAAAAAATTGACCATCAAAATTAAAAATAAAAGCATGAAAATGGAAGAGTGGGGCATGATGATCTACTTGAACCAGATGGTGTGCAATTTCATGGACAGATGCTACTGGAATCAACTTCTCAAGTTGTTAGTTCAAAAAACACTATGTTGGGTAAATTTTCAAATGGTATGGAAAAAATTATTTTTTCACTATTTTATAGAAAAAAAATTGAATTTTTTACCCACTTTTCTATAGTTTAGGCTATTTTTTACCATTTTTTGACCGTTTGGCCTAATATTGTGTTGTAGGGACCCGTTTTGAGCGTGTTTTGACTGATTCTTTGATCTATTCATGCTTATCATGAGTATAATGTCTGAACTATAATATAGGTTAGGATTTTACATCCACTTACATTTTACATGACCTTATGACCGTTTCACCTTAACCTTAGGTATGAACCCATTCCACAATATCACGGAACCTTCATGTTGTTGTTAGAAGTGGTATTGTGTGAATGGTATAGCTTTCTTATACATGGGTGCCCTATTTAGATCCTAGTTTGCATTTGGTACCCATGTTAAGATGCCTCCTTTAGGATGTGGGAGTCCCTTTTTAGTCCCGTCGTGTCCTTGAGAAAGAGCTTCATACTCCTCTCTAACTTTATGTTGGCCATTCCCCATAGGGAATCCCCTGTATATATCATGTTGTAATTGCATTTCATGAGTTTTTCTTTCCTTCTTGAGCCTTATGTCAGCTCCCTACTTTAGAGTTATAAGCCATATAGCCTGAGCTTGTCTCATGTCTAGCCAAGCAGAGCCTTTTACATATCCTTTGCAACTTGATCACCCCTTTACCGGGAGGAGACCTTTCCCCAAGTTTCATTATCCTGCACATACTTCCTTGGATTTAGCATAGGTATGTTCCACTGCTTGGAACTATTTTTCCTGTCCCTAACACTCGTCTCCTCTTAGCTATGTACTATAAATCACTTTTATTCTTTTTAAAGCTTTTCAAAATATTTGAAAAAGTCCAAAAAAAATAAAAAAGACATAAAAAATCCGGACGGGAAAAGATTTTATCTTTGGCAGTAGTTGAGTCATGTCTCAATTGAATAGAGCATTGTATATCACATATGTTGGTTGAGATTTTAGTTTTACATTAGGATTTGTACTCGTTACTCTGAGTTTATCTCCATTGACTGGTTGTGCTTCTAGTCCCCATGGAGTCTCTATTGATGCCTCCTGTGTCACAGAGATGTCCCAGTTTGCATATCGAGTCCATGCTACCTACCTTCAATCACCACTTGCCTTATGCTCTTGTTCGAAGGAAGTTGAATCCTGAGTTGCCCATTCCACAGTTATCTTGACTTTGCATGTCATCCATTCCCGATACTATTACTGGTTCATGCACATCTTGTTCGAGTTCTTCTACATTATACAATGTTGTTGAGTACCTCGTGTTGGTTGATGGGGGATGCCTTAATGCTCGCCTTCCAATGGATTCCATTCCATCGAAATCAGATCATTTATTCTAGATTAGGAGTCTAGAGTCCTTTAAGTGTCTTGAGACATATAGTCATCAGTGGTAGGTTCTCTCGCCATCGATAGTTTTGGGAATACATCGATGTCCCCTGATCAATGGATTCTTTCAAGTGTTTGACCTCAACACATATATTCACACTTGTTAGATTGCACTCTGTACCTTGATTCCCATTTTCATTATCAGTGGGTGATCTCGCTTCTGTTAACGATATATGTCATTGACCGGTAATCAGACGATGGACTACTATGTTCGACCTTGACACATCTATTCACATAGTAGGGCATGTACTCGTAGTGGTTTGTGTAGAATACCTTCCAGCTTGGTGGCATTCCATATATGCTACATCCTTGATCATGCCAGTATTCATGAGATTTCAGCTCTCGTGATCTTCATTCCAATGTTTCTAGTCTCTATCAGATATCTTCATACACTATGGAGATCTTGATCCATTGTATATTGTACGTGGCGATGACCACACATGACACTTTGTATATCATGCCTATTCATGGCCACTGTACTCTTATGTATTCAGTACTGCTATATGTATTTGCAGTCACATGCAGAGTTTGATCATTGTATTATACTGATGAGTGGCTGCTTCTTCCACCTGGGTCTTCATTAATCCACTTCTGGGATGGATTTTATAATACATTTCATCCATCATGCCACCCCTATGACCTCACACATTAGGGGGAATCTGTTATAGCTGATTTTACCACACCTGGTTGATCACACATTTTTGGCCTTCCCTGTCCCTCTACAAACTCTTTGACCCCATGGACTTATATTATAGTTTTATGTTCCAATATCATCCCCAAAAAACACAAATTTATACCATGCGCGACTTTTAAATCCATACTCGCGTGTATACACAGCTTTTGACCTCAAACCCGCGTACATCGGGATGTGTGCATAAAGACAAATATTTTTGGAGTTTTTCTCATATGAGTCCGAATATCTTGTCTCTTGGCCTTCCATATGCCATGAGAATGCTCAGATTCAACCCTCCATTATCTCTTCGGGTGCTATATATTGAGCCTCTTGGATACATTGAAGGAGGAGAAATTGAAACAATAAGGAAACTATAGCCCATTGTTGCCTCAATTTTTCTTATACTTGAGCCTGCATCCCTTTGTCCCTTGGAGCACATAGTTTTCTTCCCAAGCTTCCCTTTTCTTTGTGAGCTTGCTATCAAGAGATGGAGGATTGAAGTGGTGGAGGGATTGGTTTCTCCTATTCACAGAAGTGCCGAAAGAGTTTTATTGTATCTCTGATTTATTAATAGAAATATATTTTCCTGTACAATTCATGTGCATTTTGAATATGAATATTGAATCCATGGATGTATTTACTTACTTATACATCATTGATTATATATGCTATAGTATATTTAACACATTTATATATATCATGCTTGCTTTGTTTGTTGTTGAGAGCAAATTGTACTTGCAATTGCATTGGAAAATCTCAACGAGGATCTACTTCAACCGTCCGGAATAAGGTATGATTTTATATCCCTTAGTGTTAGATTTGCTTAGTGCTCTTGCATATTAGGAAATATTGATTTTTGGTGTCATATTGTTTGTTGTGGTACCCCCAAGCCATAGGAAGTTTCTCTCCGTAACAATTATCCTTTACCTAGAGGCTTTGTTAGTGATGTAAATTGTGTGGGGAAGGCAATTAAACTATCACCTCTACCCTAAATTTATCTACTAGAATGCCATTCTTAGACCTGATGAAACCAAGTGAACAACCTGAAATGACACAAAAAATGCACTTATGTGGATTCAAACTACTCCTATAATAGTGACACCTATCAAATACTACCCTCATGTGGTTGGGTTGATCGACTCTCCTAATGGATTTAGTCATTGGGTCGTCTAAGTAGGCTTTGACGTTCTTTTTTATTTCGTAAAAAGCATAGGACTTAGATCGTTGAAAAGTATCTCCAACGTTTTTTAGGACAAATGACATATTCTTGTATGCTAACATTCCCAAGGGAATTTAAAGTAGTCTTGTGTTTATTGTTGGGGCGAATCTGAATCTGATTGCAGCATGAAACTCGTCCATAAATGAGAAGATATCATTTCCTTCACACTCATTGATCATTTTATCAATGAATGGAGTGGGATAATTATCCTTAGGACATGTGAGGTGTAGGTCCCTAAAGTTATTACATACTCTAATGTTGACCTATTTTTTATCAATGGGTACCAAATTGAAAACCCACTCAGTCAGTGGGACGGGATAGATGAAACCAATGTGGAGAAACTTCTCCATTTCTTCCTTAACAACAATGACCTTTTAAGGGTTGATTGGTCGCTAATTCTTCCAAATAGGCTTAATATTGGCATATGTTTTAATATCATGCTTGAAAATTATTGGATTGATCCCTTACATCTCCTCATAAAATCAAGTGAAAAGTATTTAAATAGTGCAATATAAATTTCTATCTCTTTTATAGAACAATTTGCACCAATAAAAACAATTTCAATAACTCATGGATTTTTAGAAATATTTGTGGGGATGGTTTTGGAGATGTTATCCATGTTAGTATTTATCATCCTCCCTTGTCCATGCTTAGTCTATTAGATTATATTTTCCTAACTTAGGAGTCGTTAATTAATATTGGGTCCACTAGTACCATTGGGTCCACTTAGGTTATTGGTGCAACTGATTGCATGTTCATGCATCAGTTAATGTTCCTCTTAGACCAATCTCTACAATTTAGGAACCATTGGGAGTGCCACCACCAACCTCCTTCGGTTGTTGGTAGTTGGAAACTATTTAAGCTAAGTTATGTTCCAGTTACATTCAGCTAGATGTCCTCCAATTCAGTTAGCGCCAATCATGCATGGTTGCATGGGGTTAGGCACCTATTCTCACCTACCTCATCAATTTAACTGGTTTAACTTATTGAGAGACTGAATTAGACATATGGAGTTAGACTAGTGAGCTCCAATAGTGATTTAGACACTTCTAGTTAGCCAGTTGGTCAAGATTGAGTTGTTATATTTGAATCTTATCCACATGATTCGAATTCTCCATTATGTAACACTGTTGTATACTATTGGAATTAATGAAGATAATACTGTAATTTTACTGAGCAATTCTTGTCATTTTCCTTCGAAATTTCTCTTGTTCAGTGTGTATTTTCATTCCATTACACTACATAATAATACAATTAAATTGCACTCATTGTCCGTAAATCAATGGCACAATAATTTAAATATGGTATCAGAGCCTATTTAGGCATACAACAAGTTTCTCCAATCCCCGTTGTACACCAGAAGTAGTTGGGTTTCCACATAAGTCTTGCAAAGTGTCCATTGCTAACTCTGGATTCATCCAGAGAATTCTTTGTAGGCGTGACGGACCCTGAGAAAGTGTACATGTCAAGATGGAAGGCTTCATTCTAATATGATTGTGAATTGTTTTTTATTTTTGCAATGTTCCTCAAAGGTACTACGTAGCTTGATTGAATAGTTGACTGTTCAGAAAGAGAATTGATGGATTCTACTGCTCTTGTACCCCAGATCCTTACACCTTCAACTATGTTGATTGGAGGAAAGATATGCAGGTCTCATTGCGCAATCTTGGCCTGTTTAGGATGACTATGGGCAGAGAGACAAAACCTCATCATTTTACTAAGAAAAATAAGTTCTTAAATCGGTTGGGTGAAGCATTTGGATTCATTTGCACTCACATCTCCAGGGATCTCCTCTTTCACCTGGAGGGATTGAAGACTCCTAAAGAAGATTGGGAGAATAACAAATTCTTGTTTGGAAAACATGATGAGCATTGAGGGCACATATTGGAGAACGAGTTAATTGCATTACAACACATCAGTTTCGAAACTATCCAGCAATTTTTCTCAAAATTCAAGTCTCTAGCACTTCAGTGTAGACAATACGGAATATAGAGGAAGGATGAGCAGCTTGTGATCTCTGTGCTCAGCAAACTTAGTTCTAAGCACTCTATCTTCATCTCTACCTTCCATTCTGAAAGAGTTTCCATCCCCAATTGGAATATGCATTCACTTGATGGCTTTGCAGAGTCTTTAATACAGGAGAAGGATAAGTTGGTCCAAATGGGAGTTCTCCAAACTTCGAAGAACCAAGATCTTCTTATGTCGGACTCAACCGATGCGCAAGATAAAGGGAAGCACAAGGGGAAGGATCCTAAAGCCTATGATTCGAAGCCAAAAGAGAGTCATAAGTCTTCTGAAGGAGCCTTGGGTTCCAAGAAGAAGAAGAAGTTTGTAAAGACTAAGTGTCCTTATTTTATGAGAGGATTTCATCCTGAAAGCCAGTGCATGAAGAAGCAGATCAACCAATTGTCATCCCTCCTTAAATAGAAAAACATTGCCCTTCCACAAGGAGCAAAGAAGTCTGATACTGGACCACACACAAAATATCATGAGAGATTCCATGCCTTGAAAGCAGGCCTTACTCAGTCGAAATCTTACTTGATTGATTATGGAGCATCCAACCACGTGGTTTCTTCCAAGGAATCCTTCTCCAGCCTCACTCTATAAAAAGGACCTAGCATTCACATGGGAGATGACTCCCAAATTCCAGCAGCAAGGAAAAGGTTCAGTATAAATCCAGCATGGTGAGTTCAAAATGGTCTCTGTGTGCCCTCTCTTGCAGCTAATTGTTTGTTTGTTTATCATATGACCCATACAGGCTCTCCCAAGAGAGTTGCATTTGACTCCGACTCAATTGAAATCACAAAAAAGGCTATTGGGAAGCTCATAGCGAAAGGGATTGCAAATCATGCCTCAAAGGCATATGAGTTCTCTCACTTTTTGCCTATTTCACCTCCTACAGCTTTGTTGACTCATGCTAACAACACCAACAAGATATGGCATGAGAGATTTGGGCATCTCAAATTCAAATATCTCCAGCAACTCCACAATGACAAAATGGTTGAAGGCTTGCCTCTCATCTAAACATCAGATGGAGTATGTCCTGGTTGCTTGGTAGGTAAGCATCCAGAGAAGAGGTATGAAGTTGGGAAGGCACATAGAGCTTCCTCTATAATTTATTTGATACATAGTGATGTGTAAGGACCAATGCCTACAACATCAATTAATGGTTCCAGGTATTTCCTTACCTTTAGTGATGATTGTTCTAGGTTCTGTTGGATATATTTCATGAAACAAAAATCAGAAGTATTTGGAATTTTTAAAGTTTTTATAGTTATGATTGAGAATGGTTTCAGGAAAAAGACCAAGTCCATAAGATTAGATAGTGGAGGATAATACATTAAAATATATTTCCAGCAATATTGTTAATCAAATGGGATTTGAATGGAACACTCAGTTCCATACACACCACAACATAATGGTGTGGCTGGGAGGAAAAATAGATCATTGAAGGAGATGGCAACCTTTCTTCTCCAAGCCAAGAATCTTCCTCCTTCTCTTTGGGCAAAAGCTGTAAACTGTGCTTCATACATACAAAATAGAGTGCCTCATAAATCAGTGGTTGGGGCCACTCCATTCGAATCATTGCATGGGCATAAGCCCAATGTCTCTCACTTGAGAGTTTTTTGTTCCAAATATTGGGCCAAAATACCCATTTATAAGAGAAAGACCTTCCAAGCCCAGAATACAAGTTGACGGAGCTTTCCACTAGGAAATGCTTCATTGAGTGCAGTATTCAGTTTGAAGAAGATAATTTGTTTGATCTACCTCCATCTGAAGCACACGAAGGTATAACCACTCTTCAACTACCTTTTAATGATGATGATTTGTCACATGTTTTAGATTCAGATGAAGAGGAACAAGATTAACATGATCTTGGTATTGAGGTTAAACCTCATGAGATTCTAGATCAAGATCCAACATCCATTCCAAACCAAAGGCCTAAGCCTAGATGGGACCAAAATCTCAATGTTGCAGCTGGGTATGGTGCTGGGAATCGAGAAGACAGGAGGAGAACAAGGTCCCAGTATCAAAATGAGCATGTTTCTCTCTCTCTCACATATTCACTCCCTGCAGACTAGTGCAACAATGTTCCAGGAAAGTGCTACCTGATGATAGCAAATGATCAATCACTTGGCCCACAGAAGAAAAAAATTGATCATTACTTCCCTCCTCTAACAAGAAGAAACACATACTACATCCATTAGATCAGAAGAAAATTGAGAGGTTCGCATGCACAGCTTCAGGATGTTGCTTCATAGAAGAACCATGTTGTTGCATAGTGTTGCAAAGTACAACAAAGTTTTTGCAAGTTATTTCCCAAAGAGGAATTTATTTTTCTCCTAAGAATAACTTGTATTTCTTGTTCCTACTTATTTTGAGGGGGGGGGGGGGTTCCCATGAGGTTTTCGCCTATTTCCTCGGTTTATTAGGCAACATTTTTTAATTCTTTTAGATTGTAATGGGTGACTTTTGGCCTTGTTTCCAGGGTCAATAGTTGTCCAAGTTAGGATTAAGGGGGGGTGTTAGGATTTATAATCCTCCCTTGCCCATACTTAGTTCATTAAATTATATTCGCCTAACTTAGGATTCATTAATTAATATTGGATCCACTAGTACCATTGGGTCCACTTGGGCTATTGGTGCCACCAGTACCAAGTCACTAGTGTGTGGGGAACACATATAGAGGTTAACTACAACTGACTGCATGTTCATGCATCAGTTTATGTGCCTCTGAGACCAATCCCTACAATTTAGGAGCCACCGGGAGTGCCACCACCAACCTCCTTCAGTTGTTGGTAGTTGGTAACTAGTTAAGCTAAGTTATGCTCCAGTTAAATTCAGTTAGATGTCCCCCAGTTTAGTTAGCGCTAGTCTTGCATGGCTGCATGGGGTTAGGTGCCTATTCTCACCTACCTCATCAGTTTAACTGGTTTAATTGATTGAGAGACTGAATTAGACATCTAGAGTTATACTAGTGCGCTCCAATAGTGATTAAGACACTTCTAGTTAGTCAGTCGGTCAGGATTGAGTTGGTATATTCGAATTTTATCCACATGATTCGAATTCTCCATTATGTAACACTGTTGTGTACTGCTGGAATTAATGAAGATAATACTGTAATTTTACTGAGCAATTCTTATCAGTTTCCTGTGAAATTTGTCTTGTTCAGTGTGTTTTTTCATTCCATTACACTGGACAATAATACAATTCGATTGCACTCATTGACTTTAGATCAATGGCACAATAATTTAAACAATCCATACTCCCCCATGCATATACTTCGTAAGTAGCAAGAGGACTCCCATGCCAATCCATAGTTCTCGGTGCGATAATTCTGCTCTTGTCAATCCATAACCCATTATTGGAAAGGATAAATTATACATGTTGGTGCATATCCTTCCATGGAATTCCCTCCAAAAAATCAACTCCAAGATAGCTTCATCAAAAGGCGGAGCCATATCTAAGGGGTGTTGACAAGGTAAAGAATTGATGACCCAAATAGGAGCAAGTTATATTGATCACATATATCCACAGGTGTATATTTATGATCATGGTATACTTTATGTTACTAGCATAGATCCATCTTAAATTGGGATCTACCTAGCACCGTGAGGAATCCAATTTTGTTAGGTGTAATTTTTTTTATCCTAACTCTTTTACATGTTTAGAAGAACTTACATGTATGTTTGGGTGGATTTATGTTGGTTTTAGTTTTTCCTATTTTATAAGTCGACATGGATTTTTTTATTACTTTTCATTTGGTTTTAATTTTTAATTTATAAGTTGACATGAATTTATGTTTTAAATACTTCTTATTTTTTTTAGTGTTAAGTTATGTATTTGACAACATCTCCCCCATACTGGGATGTAGAGCACCTCTCTACTCTCATTTTATTTTATAAGACGACATGGATTTTTTAATTACTTTTCATTTGGTTTTAATTTTTAATTTATGATTCGACATGAATTTATTTTTTAACTACTTTTTGTTTTGGTAGTGTTACATTACGTATGTCACAACATCTCCCCCATACTGGGTTGTAGAGCACCTTGCTACTGTCGATGCAATAAGAGGGCTTCATACTTAATCTTGGGTGCAGACAAAGTCAATGATGCCCTTCTACACCCGGTTCCTTGAGTGGGTTCCAACACTATCCACGAATATTCGATACGAAGCTTTGAAGTGACATACTCTTACCAAGGAATTAGTGGTGACCAGATATATCATGTGTATTAGGTTAATATTATCATTTAGTTTTGGTGGGTGTTGGTTTAAAGTTCCCATCAAGGTTGGTTGCATTCCCACTCCAACATTTTCACAAGCCCTCTTGGAATGACCAACTAAAGGAAAATTGTCCCCGATATCTTAGATGGACTCACTTCTACAAAATGACAATTGGTCTATTGTGAAAAGATTTCCTTCGTGTGGAAATTTAATCACTCAAAAAATCAAAGATACTATTGCCATCATTGCATACCTCCAACTACGACCTAAAAAGAGGTTATAATCAAGTGGAGTTTGAGAATTGATTCACATTTGGATCTAGGAGCCTAAGAATCTCTCACAATTTGATATTGTTCACAAAATATGCACAAAATAGCTGAAGGAGTGAAAATTACAAACATACATGAGTTCAATAAAAGATATTATTATGACTGTACAACATGTAAATATGTATGGATCATATATATATTACAATAGGGAAAAATCATGAGGCTTTGGAATCCATCTTGATGCATACAAGTGTCAGCTCTAGATTTGACCCTCAAACCCCCCTAGGTGGACCAATGAGCTTCTTAATCATCCAAGATGGTCATGAATGCATGTGTAAACATGGGAAAGGCATGATGTAACATAAATGGAGGTATGAAAGGTGTGTGTGAGCACATGGGTAAGTGTGAGAGGCTCTAGGAGGGAAATAAATGCCCAAGGGAGGCCAAAAACTACCTAAACCAAGCACTAGCGCCTCTACTCAAACAGTATCCCTGAAAATGGGGAAAGGGGAAAGAACCAAGGTAATATGTCATCAATGAGGGTTCCTAGCAATCAGAATGATAAACTGGGAGCATCTCAACTGTCAGAATGATCAACCTAGAGTGCATCAATTGTCGGTAAATGATCAATATCCCTAAGTCTAGACCATATAACATTGCATGGAAGAAAATGAAATTTTTCCTAAGGTATGAGATCATGTACTAAGGTATATTATTGCTATAACACCCCCATTAATCCTAAATTAGTACAAATTAAGCAAAAATATCATGGAGGCCTTGGCAACAAAGGCCCAAGTCACCTCATACAACATAAAAATTTATTTGTCCATAAAACCAAGGTAAGGAGGAAAACCACATGGGAACAAAACCTCCCCTAAAAAATGGACATGGAGCCAAAAATATGAAATGGAATAGTATCCATCACCATGTATCACCCACTTCAATAGGGGATCTCATACAGGTGAAGGTCTTCTCGGTGAAGCACTTGGTGAAAATGTTAGCAATTTTCTCTGTAGATGGGCAATACTGCAAGGCTATCACTTGATCATGCACCAAGCTCCGGATGTAGTGCATGTGTATCTCAATGTGTTTGGTCCTCTGTCTCTGCACTGGATCTATGGAAATATTTATTTCACTTTGATTTTCACACCAAATGACTGTGGGTAAATCAAATGCAAGTCCAACTTCATGGAGAATACCTTGCAACCACACACATTGTGTAGCTGCGTTCACTACTCCTCTGTACTCGACCTCAACTGAAGATAGGGAGATGGTGTGTTTTTTATTTATTTTCCAGCATATGGTACCTTATGTTAGCATGAATACATAACCTGAAGTGGACTTCCTGTCATTGGGATCTCCAGCCCAATCATAATCAGAAAATCTTACTAGTTCTAGTGGAGAACCAACAACATAGTGTACCCCAAAGTGTCTGGTTCCTTGCACATAGTGAAGGATCCTCTTGGATTCCTTCCAATGCATATCATTAGTTTGCTGTATATATATTTCTATAGCACCTACAACATATGATAAATCAGGTCGACAGTGTGTAAGATACAGCAAACTCCCAACTAGTTGTCTATACAACTAGTTGTCCACCAATCAAGACTCACCAAATTCACCTAGTTTGATACCATAAAGGAATGACCACTTGGATTCCTTACATTTATACATATTAAAATTCAATAACAGGTCTGAAGCATACCTTTTTTTTTCTGACCTTGATCCCTCTTTCATATTTCTCAATTTCCAAACCAAGAAATTGCTTCAACAATCCAAGATCGGTCATGGAAAACTCATTGTGCAATGAAGACTTGATTGAACCAATTTATTTGGTGCAGCTACCTGTAATCAAAATATCATCAACATAGAGTAAAATTACCTGCAATACATCACCAATATGCTGCAAATAAACATTAGTATCAAATTTACATCTTTCAAAGCCAAGTGATAGCAAAAAACTGTCCATCTTGGCATACCAAGCCCTGGGGGCTTGTTTGACACCATAGAGAGACTTATTTAACCTGCATACAAGTGAAGGATCCTCATAGAAACCTTCAAGCTGCTGCATATATATCTCCTCCTAAATTTCACCATGAATAAATGCAATCTTCACATCCATGTGGTGAACCTCCCAACGCTTAGATGCAGCAATGGCTAAAACTAGCCTGATAGAGTCCATCTTTGCAACCGGTGCAAATGTCTCTGAATAGTCCACTCATTGGAATTGAGAGTAGAATTTGGAAACAAACCTTGACTTACATTTGATATCTGAACCATTAGAAGCTACCTTTTTCCTGTAAACCCATTTGCATTGCACTAGTTTCCTCTTGGAGGGCAAGGGAACCAATTCCCAAGTCCCATTGTCTTGCAATGAGTTGAACTATTCTTTCATGGTTATTTTCCATATTGGGTCAAGTGATGCTTCCTGATATGATTTAGGATTGGATACAACCATATTGAATCATTTCTTAGCAACAACCACTTCACTTGTAGAGAAAGTAGTGTGAAATTGTGATCTAGTCTTTCTAGGATCTAATGGATTTCCAGCCAAATCCCCAGCTGCTTCAATGGTTTTCTCAGCCCATTTGGGCCGAATGGGTGATAAATGATCTTCATCATCATATTCATCCATATCAAAATCACAAATATCATAAATAAATTCAACACTTATATCATCTTGGAGTGGAGGACTTGAGCATTCCCCCGATGCTACTTCCACGCTACTTCGAGCTCTGGCATGAGTTCTTCTTTGAATTACACACTCCTTTCAATAAAGGTATTTTGAGATGAGGGATCAAATATTTTGTATCCCTTTTCATCCTCAGAATCTCCAACCATTATGGACTCCTTGCTTTTAGTTTTCAAGGTTATTCTCTTCTCTAGAGGAATCCTAGCCCAAGCCTTTGAGCCAAAGACCTTGAAATGAGAAACATTTAGATTGTGACCAAACCAAGACTCATATGGTGTTTTTCCATCCATTTATTTGTGAGGAGCTATGTTTTGAACATATGCATCATGGTTAATGGTTTCATCCAATATCTAAGGATTCAAATCCTTGGATTCAATCATACAGGTTGCCTTCTCCTTGAGTGCCCTGTTTTTTCGCTCTGCCACACCATTTTGTTGTGGTGTGTAGGGGACCGAATGCTGCATTTGGATCCCACATTCTTGACAGATATGCTGCAAACTCTTGTTCACATATTATTTTCCATTATCATTCCTAAGGACTTTTATCTTGTTCCCACGTTGATTATCAAACAGGGCTTTCCAAACTTTGAGAGTTTCAAAAACATCAGATTTGAGTTTGAGAAAGAAAACCCAGCAAAACCTTGAGAAATCATATATGAAGGTCAACACATACCTTTATCCTCCTATGAGTGTGTGGTAAGAGTCCCAATAAGATATGAATGCACCAAATCAAGCACTTGAGCAGCTCTCCTTGCTTTCCCTTTCTCATAGCTGCACTCTGGACGCTTGCCCACCACACATCTAATGCATGGGCCATTGGAGATATTGATAGAAGGAATCCCTTCCACCATGCCTTCTTTTCTCAATTCCTAGAGGTATTTTTAGTTTATATGGACATATCTCTAATTCCACAACTTGCTTGTATCGTTGGCATGAGTCGGGAGCACGTTCCCTCTGGAGTAGGGAAGGAAATGAGAGAACTTGTACATTCTTGCTTGATGGCCAGCAAACCCCAATGCCACCACCTTGTTGGTAGATGTTTCAGCTATCTCCACTATGTCTGGAGTAAATGTTACTCTCTTGGATTCACCAGTGTGATTCATTTGGTAAACTGAGAGTAGGTTCGCTGCCAAGTTTGGTACAAACAAAACATTGTTAAAATACCCATCTTCGAGATCGATCATGTTAATCCCTTTGGATTAGATCTCTGAATCATTACCCATTCGAACAGTTGGACCACTATCAGAATACATGGATGAGAAAAAATATTTTACAGAGGCCATGTGCCTTGAAGTTCCCGAATCAATGATGAAGGAATAAGAGTATGAAGAACCAGCAACCAATGCATGGCACCTCTCTTTGTTGTCTGAGCTTGAACCTCCATCCTTCTTCCTTGCGCCCTCAAGCAGTGGGATCTTGTTCCTCTCCAGCAGTTGTGCCATCATGTATATGGTATTCTTCATAATTTCACTCTTTGGATGCCACATTTTGTCACAGTAGGTGCATTTGGTATTCTCCTTGTTCTTCTCCTTGTTCTTCTTGTCCTTGTCCTTGCAATGATTTGAACCTCCATCTGAAGATTTGGGTCTTTCTTTCTTCTTATTTTCTTGTTGCCTTGAATCCTTGGCTTTCTTCTTGCCCTTGGATGGATTCGAAACTCCTTCAACAAGAGCTTGGTCTTTACTGGCTTTTATGGTGCCCATTTGCACTAGCTTGTCTTGCTCTTGAGTGAGTGACTCCATGAAGTCATCTAGTGATGGCATGCGCCAGTTTCGAGCTGTGATCTTGCTAGAGTGAAATGTTCTTACAAACATTGACTACTCTAGCCCTATATTCAAAATTATGGAAAATATGAGCTGATCATCCTTATTTTCGATGCCACATTGCTTGAGATGAAGTACCAATGACTTGAACTTGGTGAAGAAATCCTAAATTGTCTCAAAATGAGCTGGACTCAAAGAGATAAGCTCATTTTCGAGTTGAGGACCTCTCATTTCATCATTCTTTCTGAACAATGTCTCAAGCTTGAGCCATACTTCGTTGGGAGTTGATATATTGTCTACATGAAATATCAAGTCTCTCAAAATGCTGAGACAAAGCATTCCAAATGCTTCATCAAGCCCGTTGAAGAACTTTGATTTCTCAACAACAAAGTTTGGTTCGACCTTTGTCCCCATGGTCACCCTATACAGGCCTTTTGGCCTCATCTGGATTACCATTTTAGCCTTCCATTCGAAGTAGTTGAATGGGGTCAAAAGGACATGGGTATACTCCATTTCTGCTTGCACTCTTGGTGACAAATTGGTGAAATGTACCTGCAAACAAACACTCTAATCTATCTGGAAAATCTCTCAAATAGAAAATCAAACACTATGGAATGGATTTGCAACTCCAAATAGCTTTGATACCATGTGAGAATTGATTCACAACTGGATCTAGGAGCCTGAGAAACTCTCACAATTCAATAGTGTTCACAAAATATGCACAAAATAGCTAAAGGAGTGAAAATTGAAAACACACATGAGGTCAATAACATATATTATTATGATTGTCCAACATGTAACTATGTCTAGATCAAATATATATTACAATAGGGAAAATTCGTGAGGATTTGGAATCCATATGTATGCATACAAGTGTTAGCTCTAGATTTGACCCTCAAACCCCCCTAGGTGTACCAATGAGCTTCCTAATCATCCCAAACGGTCACGAATGCATGTGTGAACATGGGAAAGGCATGCTGGAACATAAATGGAGGTATCATGGGTGAGTGGGAGTGGTTCTAGGAGGGCAATAAATTCCCAAGGAAGGCCAAAAACCACCTAAACCAAGCACTAGCGCCTCCATTCAAACTATATCCCTGAAAATGGGGAAAGGGGAAAGCTCCAAGGTAATATGTCATCAATGAGGGCACCTTCCAGTCAGAATGATCAACTGGGAGCACCTTAACTGTCAAAATGATCAACCTGGAGCACATCAACTGTGGGTAAATGATCAATATCCCTAAGTCTATACCATAGAACATTGCATGGAAGGAAATGAAATATTTCCTAAGGTATGAGATTATGTACTAAGGTGGATTATTGCTCTAACAAGTGTCAATGAATTTTGCCTCCATGGTCATAGTTTTTCCCCCTATATCTGTTGGGAGAGTTGGAATAATTTTGTGACATCTAAATGGAATTCTTTCAACATGGTGTCTGGGGGAATGGTCTCAAGCGATCCTATGGATTTCCAACATGACAAGGACATAACACAAGTGGAATCCCCTTCATCCAACACAATCTTCAAAATGTTAGACCCTATAGTCGAAACCTGGATCTGAAAGGTGGTGGAATGAGGTAGGAAAGGATTATAGTTATCCAGGTCAAACATGATATGTTGATAATCCAATGTATCTAATATTCTTATTGTTTTTAACAAAGTTTTATGTTGCATAGGAAATATTTGTACAACTTCTAGAGCAGACATAACAAATGGAGTGTTAGGTTAGATCTTCAACAATGTTATATTTTTGGGTGGTACATTAATTAGGATTGTGAATACTCTGCTTTATCATGCCTTTTTGCATGTGAGGCATCATTTCATTGGATGGCTTCTCAATGTGCAGAGGATCAGTCATCTCAGGCTCAGAAGTATCCTTTCCCTTAGATCCAAATGTAGATGTTCCATAATTTTGAGCTCTAGTTTGGATGTTCACTTCTTGTTTACACATGTAAATTTTTGCATTCGTCAAGTTGCCCCTTTTCAAGGAGGATCCCTTTTTTCCCCCTTACGATCTACACGGTTGGAAAGAGTTCCAACAATCATATACTAATGTTGTGGAGGAAACGGGTTGGTCAAGATAATTGTTTGTTTGGAAGTTTCCTACTATGCTAATAGACATTGAGTCGCCTCTAATTTGGGACATTGGTGAGTTAAATGATCTTCCCTGCATAGATTGCACAAGAATATCACTTTCCTCTTTTTATTTTGTCCCCACCAACATTGTTGTTGTTGTTTGCATTATTATTATTTCCATTCTTCTAGTTTTTTTTCTTCCCTCCATCCTACTAATTTCCTTTTGCACTAGATGTATGTATTGATAGAACAACAGAGTGTGGGTTGGGATTAGGTTTGTTGGAATTTCCTTCCAAAGTTGTAGGTTTGTTTAAGGACAACTATCCCATTTGAGTGGAAACCTGACTAGCTGGGAAATTCTCAACTAAACCGATCATGTCGTTAGATTGTGGTCCAGGTTTAATTTGTGTTGGATTGACATATTCTCTAGAAGCAGTGGGAAAAATTTCATACAACATCTGGGATTGTAAATACACCAAGTCCAATTGTTGGGCCCTTATGATTGCTTGTTCCTTTGTTTTGACCCATGAAAGAGCTACGTTTTTCACGATGAATGGTTGCAATGAATTAATAAACCAATCAACTAAACATTCATCGGGAATCTAGGCTTTTATCAAGTGACTTATTCTCTGTTAAAGAAATGTAACTATCGAAGTTATTTGATTTTGTACTATTATTGTTATTACCTCTTTCGGAGATGTTGTTCCTCTGATTAGGGATTCCATTGATGTAATTGGTCATGTAAAGTCTTGAGGTAAAACCTCTGTTGTAATTCGAGTCAGTCATACCCACAAGAGAATTATTAAAATGTATTTTTTAGTCCCCCAAGAAAATTCGGCTCTGATTAGGAGGTTATGTCGGCCCAGTTGGGTTATTAGACTTCTCCATTAATCAATATAAATAGGAGAGTCGCCTTCCCCATTTGGACAAGTAGAAAAAACAGCATAGCTCAGTAGTTGCGCTAGAGAGAGAAAGAGTAGTCCATCTGGGAGAGAGGAGGTAGTCCAGTATTATTCTTGGGGTATTATAAGTCTTATTCTTTAGGTATTACACTGTACTTGGTTGAAGTCTATATCAAGGAAGTTTTATTGGGTTTTCTTCCCCGTGAGGGTTTCCCACGACAAATCTTTGTGTTCTTTTGTGTGGTTGTGCTTGTCTTTCTTTCAGTGATCCTTTTATATCTGGTTATGATGTTATGATGCTAAATGTTTTTAAATATTGTATAACCTTTGAAATCTTAACATTCTCCGCCACTCATGAATGTGATTGGAGATGTGAATGGATTTATGTACAAAGGATGGAATAAGATCAGTGCAAGTATCATAGTGGACCAAGAACTGAAAGTGATTGAGAAACGTCAACGCAATTGCATCAAGATTCTTGAAAGAAGATCGCGGTAGCTCAATGTACCATTTGGTGGCTACCCTAATAAATGTTCTTTGAAAGACACAAATCCTAATGTTTTCATTAACCAATGAGTTAGATGAACACCAAAGATGGAATGCCATAATGTATGTGGTAGGGTCCTCTCCAGATTTCTCGCCAGAGGAAAGTTTCATGTGAATTGAGGGCCATGTTGGAAATGGGTTAGGAGGTGCAAAGCGTGCTTCCGCCATTGAAAAAAGGGACGTTGACCCAAAGAAGAATCGATGACGGCGAAAGGAGGAACCGACAAGTTAGGAAATTTTGGCCAAATTAGTTAGGAGATCAGTCAAGTGGACCATTTTGCAACAACTTAATAAGTCTATAAGTAGAGTTAGAAGAACTATCATTAGGGGAGATCAGAGAGAGGAGAAGAGTTATTCTAGTTTGGAGGAACAAATGTATTTTCTGGTTTGAGGCTAATCGACCAAGGAAGTTCTATCTTTCCACAATGTATTTCTGGGACTAATGAAATGAAGACTCTATTGGCCACATAATTATGTTTATTATCTGTAGTTTTGTGAAATGTGTTCAATAATGAATCATGTGAAGTATATAATGTTGTGATATTTGTGATTTATGATTAAATCTAAATAATGTGAAGTTGATTGGTTTTCTATATGTCAATGTTTTGCTACTTTGAATATTGATCTGAATTATGATAACATGTCTTTGTTGATTTAAATTCAAGCTTGTACGAATGAATTGATCTGGATAATACATTAAGGGGGACACCAAATCTCTAGATGTTGCGGTATAATAACAGATAGTGCGGAAGTCCTCTTCCCTCTACGAAAACTTGGTTCCTACAGCCCTCCCTTAAACATCTTGGGTGAGACTACACCTGCTTCGACAGACCTACGAAGTGAACCCCTGTCAATAGGGTAGTGTCAACAAATGGTTTCGTTTGGTGGACCATAGTGCAAAGAAGAAGAGGACATGTTGTGGCATCCAATGAAACCAGAGATCTAGGACTAGTTTGATTAGAAGGCTCAAGAGTTTGCAAAAGAAGAAAATCAGAACCCTAGATTGACAATAAAAGATTGGTTGGGAAGATATATTTGTTCTGATATTCATGAGATATTCTTCGTTGAGTTTTCGATAGTACTGTATGAATGGTTGGTGCAGCTTACTTTCCAAAATAAAAAATTTCAAGGAGGAAAACATGATCGGTGGACCCCATAACTAATTCAGCAGTTGCGAAGGGTGAACAATAAAGCTTCAACGGCAGTCGATGTGTGGATAGACATCATTTTGGAAGGATATATTACAGAATTTGTTGTCGACACAGTCAAATCCTACAACGAAGCAGAGAGAGAATTATTTAAGGGACCAAGGGGTATATTTCTATTTTCATTACAACTGTGGATTGAGATGCTCATCAGCGAAAAAGGAATACAAAAAATGAATTTCGACCATTAAATCCCTGGTGTGCGGAGCTTGTCGGTACTACGAAGGTGATGGTTTGGATGGAATGATATGGGGTAGATGGATGGAAGTTACGATGAGATTGTGAGGGAATTTTTAGAAGAGTGTGGTCACTTGTGAACTGGGGTGAGGTTCCGACAAGAAAAGAGGAGGAGGACTAAGGAGAGTCCTTGTGTGATCGAAACGAAAAAATGTGAGAAGGAACCACAAGGGACTAAACGACCCTATATCAATGAAGGAAACGACCAGGATACGCCCAAGTCTGAGGAAGGACCAACCCAAAGCGACAATGTACCCACACCTTTGTGCACTACGTCAAATCCAAGAGGAAGAAACATGAGTTCTTCGCAGCGTTGTCCTGTGTGTCAGCACAGTAGTACTAGTAGTGGGTCTACAAATACTGGAAGACTCAGAATGTAGGGTGACGATGTGAAACTACCCCTGTTCCAGGGTAATGGGACTTAAGATCCTAAAAAATATTGGTTCTTATGTGAAGCAGTATGGACAGTAAAACAAGTAAAAGACAAAGATATTAGGAAAGGATAGCTAGCGACGACATTTAGAGGCTGAGTGCTAGATTGGTACATGAAAATTGTGCAAGTACCAATGGGGCATCCCCAGAATACCCTAGGGAAAATTAGGATTGGATTGATCAAGGAATTTAAGAAGTCAAATTATGAATCACAGTATATTATCGAGTTGAAGGAAATAAACAAATACCCTAATGAATCAG
This sequence comes from Pseudotsuga menziesii, assembly GCA_001517045.1. Classification (NCBI taxonomy): domain Eukaryota; kingdom Viridiplantae; phylum Streptophyta; class Pinopsida; order Pinales; family Pinaceae; genus Pseudotsuga; species Pseudotsuga menziesii. Next base: position 362,744 of record LPNX011234018.1, read on the forward strand.
TGTGGGATTTTGATCAGTGATTCAAAACTTTGATGGCTAGGGTCATCTTTGGAATGAGTAATGTACAACATAAGGAATGGTTTATAACAACATTGGTACCACACATCCATATGTCGTTGATGCAACAGAAGATCGCTTCCCAGGAAGAAGCTCTAGAAATTGCGATGAAATTCGAAGCTTCACAAGTTTGTGAAACAGGGATTAGCATGAGCCAGATCCAGTCACAATTGGTGAACCTCACTATTCGGTTGCAAGATATTAAGAAGGGGGAAGAATTCCATGAAGAAATATGGTGCAGTCAATGCCAGACAGAGGGACATCGTAAGGATCAATGCCTGGACTTCTGCGAATATTTACGGGCTGGAGTCCCAAATCCATTAAGTCAAGGAGGATTTCCATGGTGTTGGATTTACCAGACTAGAGGACTTAGCTTCAAAGAATGCATATACATTCACAAGGTTGTTTCAAAACCAATGAACATTTTCTATAAATTTTTTCGATCAATTGGCCATGAAGAAAAGGACTACAGGGAATATGATCTTGTCCAAAAAAGGACCATGGATACATGTTTTATGAAGGGAGAAGAGAAGTCACCAACAGAAAAACCACAATATAACCATCCTCAAAAGCAGTATACTCAACCGCAGTATGCTCAACCACAACCTAATTAGCAACAACAGTTCAACCAACCAAAATATAACCAATAACCATCCCAACATCAAGGAGGATTTCGCGGTGGATGTAATAGAGGCTTTGGCCATGTAGGATCTATGGGACGGGGTCACAAACCAGTAACATGTTATAATTGCGGAGTATTGGGACATTATGAGAGGGATTCTCTGAACCTACAGTCTCAATGTAATTAATTCAACACTACATACCATACCGTCAAGGAATTCCCATAATTGATCATGAAGTAGCAAGCAAAGAATTCAATGCAACACCAACAAAACCAAGGTCCAGGACTGAACGTAGGGAAGATCTGAGCAGAGACAAGAACTCAACCAATGAATGTCAGAGTAGTAACCCGAGGAGGAGCCATGACAAGAGTCAATGGACCACTGAGAAATATCCGACCAGGGACTTGAAAGAAGGTTTAATTTGATGTAAACGTTGAGAAAGAAACCTTCTTTGATGCTAGAAACATGTTGAACATGAACAAAGGTAAGTTACCTATTTATGAAATGCCACTAGTATTTGATTCAACAAAGTTTTCAGGGCCATCAAGAAAGGTTAGTACATTGAAATTTTTTCTAGAGAGTTGTCTAACATTAGCAAAAGATCCAGAAGCATTAGGAGAAATAACAATCTTTTTATATTGACAGGAAGAAGGATGACAGGACCACCTAGTAAATTCATTACACAAGAAGAAAAAAGGAAGGAAAATGAGGATGAATGTCCAAATCGGTGATTATGATGTGGATTCATTCATCTTGGATCTAGGATTAAATTAAAAAAACATGGGAAATGATGGTGAAACTGCAGTTGGTTTGGTCCCTAGTACAACTTTGACTCTCAAATCAAACAAGGGTGTCGCCAATTGGTCGAGTAACTCTTCTACCTATCGAAGTGGAAGGACTGAAGACATATGAAGAATTCGATGAAATCAGCTCATATCCTACATTTTTTGGAATTGGTTGGGTGAATGAAAAGTTGGCGGTTATAAATTTTAAGAAAAGGGTAATCACCTTCGAAAATCATGATATACGGATCATTTCCCCATTGGATCCCCAGGAAGGACAAAGATATGTAGAACCATTAAAACATGAAGTCAGGGGAGGATGGGATAATTCCTATAATATTTCTAAGGAATATATCAATCCCACTGTGTAAGGAGAGGTGGGATGGAAAAACACTAGCTCTGCATCATCTGACTCCGACGATGAACTAGAGAACTGGAAAAATCAGTTAGATAAAGTATCTATCAGGAAATGTCCATGAGTCACTCAGTCACTGAGGTGGGTAGCGACAGAAGTCATCAACTTGCTGAAATATGAAGGAATACCTAACTTAGCAGTTTTTATTAGCGAATTGAAAGACATAGTATCAGAACCTCGGTGCATGTTGGCGTTGGATGAAGCACTAAAGGCTACTCCGGCAAGATGGTGGGATACACACAAGGCCTCGACGAGAGATTGGTAAGTATGTCGATGACTAATGGAGGTTCGATTTGGATAATATTAACACTGCCAAGGGCAGAAATATGACGGAAGAAATGATCCCAACAATCATCTGGCCGCATAACCACATGGGTACTAAGGCCGAAGGAAGACTGGGTCCATGTGTTTGTCCATACGCTGGACAAAATACCACGAAGGTGGTATGTTTTTGCAGAACTGTGAAGGGAAAATACAACATGGGAATAAATGATTGTCAGCTTCAGTCATACTTTCAGTTTTGCGAATGACAATCTTTCCATTCATAGTGCACTACAAGACATTCGCGACAAAGTGTTGGAGATAGTTTTGGATGAGTTACCGATGAAACCATAATGGATGATAACACCGCAAATGATGATGACATGTTACAATGTGTCAGGATAACTTGATGATGAGGACGATCCAAGATATGTCGAAATTCCAGAATCGAAGGGAAGTCATGGCATCGCAGCACCAGAAGTATCAGACGACAAATTCAAGAAACCACTGAAACTAAAGAAGGTTAATATTAGAACAATGGAGGACTCTAATATTGCTAGCATTGGATATTAATGGGGTGATTTAGTGATGGGGAAAGTCACGGATCTACTACACGAGTTTCAATACTTATTCCCCACAAGTTTTCTGAGATAAAAGGTATTTCAGGCGAGTTGGGGAAATGAAAATTCCACTTAAACCTAACGTAAAACCTGTCAAGCAGCGACCATACTGATTGAATCTAAGATACAAAGAGCGCGTCAATGCATAATTAAAACAGATGATGGATGTTGGCATTATCGAACCTGTCAAAGAATCTTAATAGATTAGTCTGATGGTTGTGCAGGACAAAAATACCAACGAAATCAGGATCTATGTCAATCTAAGGAATTTGAATGACGTAAGTCTCCATGATCCATTTCCGACACCCTTTACTAATGAAGTACTCGAAGGAGTAGGAGTATAGTAAATCTATTCATTTACATACAGCTTTTCGGGCTATCACCAAAAAAGGATTGCAAAGGAGGATAAACACAAAACCACTTTTGTTATATAATGGGGATGTTTTCAGTATACAGTGTTGTTGTTTGGTCTCAAGAATGCACCAACTATTTTTTCAAGGTTAGTTGTTAATGTGTTCAAGGACTTCATTCATAAATTCTTGGTAGTCTACATGGATGATTGGACCATCTATGGCCTGGTAAAATACCACACTGTGAATCTTTGGTTGATGTTAAAGAGGTGTCGACAATATCATATTTCGTTAAATTTAAAGAAGTGTGTATTATGTACTCCATTTGGAATTATGTTGGGACACATTGTATGTAAGGATGACATGTTGGTCGATCCTACCAAGATTGCAAAACTTGTCAACTTACTAGCACCTACGATAGTAAAACAACTATGGGTGACATAGGGTCACACAGGTTATTACAGGAATTTCATAAGAGGACATGCAATGATCACATCGTCAATGGAGAAATTAATGAAGAAATATATGAAGCTCGAGTGGAATGACGAGTGCCATAGAAGCCTCAATACTCTAAAGAAAAAGATGGGTGTAGCACCAATATTAGTTTTTCCGGATTGGATGAAGGAGTTCCAAGTTCGTGTTGATGCTTCGTTAGTGGCATTAGGGGTAATCTTGGCTCAACCAAGGGAAGGAGAAATTGACCACCCGATTGTTGTTGTGAGTCGAATGTTTTCTATGGTAGAGAGAAGGATTGGCGATGGTGTATTCCTTACAAAATTTCTGTCGCTACCTATCATGAGGACATTTCAAAATGTTTACAGATCACTTCGCATTGAAGTACCTAGTCAACAAGCCTATGTTGAGGGGAAGATTTGTCAATGGTTGCTACTATTCTAGGAGTTTGATTTCGAGATCATTGTGAAACCCGGAAGGTTAAACGTCGGACCCGATCATCTATTAAGGATAGAGTCAAGCGAAGAACCAAGCAGTATCAAGGATGGATTTCCTGATGTGCAGTTGTTTAAATTCGGAATGGTAGACAACCATTACGAATAGATCATCCCATTTTTGGCAACTAACAAAGCCTCAGAGGAGTTCACTACGAGTCACAAGAAGACTCTATTTTTCAAAGTCATTGAATTCCAATTTATCCTAGGAGATCTATACAAGATGGGGTCAGATGAAATTATGTGTCGATATGTTCTTTTGCATGAGCAAGAAAGAGTATTCATCGAGGCACATGGAAATATTGCAGCAGGACATTATGGAGATCATGCAACCACTAGGAAGATACTCTAAGCTGGCTTATGGTGGCTGAGAGTGCACTTCGATGTCGTAGACAATGAAAAACGATGTGACGTATGTGAGAAAATGGGAAAACCATCGTGGAGAGATGAAATGTTGATAGTACCTTAGATAACACTACAACCATTTGATAAATGGGCAGTGGAATTTGTAGGACCCATCAGTACTCCAAGGAAAATAATGGGTGCGTGATATATCATTGTTGCGACAGACTACTTAACATGATGGGATGAGGCAACAATAGTGAAGGATTACATAGCTGCGACAATAGAACGGTTCCAATTCAACAATGTAGTTACTAGGTTTGGATGTCCCAAGATACTGATGAGAAACCAAGGGGCTCACTTTGTCAATCAGACGATTAGAGTGATGACTAAGGAATTCCAAATACAACACAAGAAATGTACCCCATATCACCCACTAGTGAATGGAGCAGTCGAGGCATCAAGATATTAGAAAATGCGCTAATGAAGGTATGCAACACAAATCGCAACGATTGGGATCTGAAAATCCCCGCGGTATTATGGGCCTACCAGACAACATGCAAAATATTGATGTGACAAATTCCATTCAAGATCATTTATGGATAAGAAGTGGTGATGCCAATGGAATATATCATTCCTATTCTATGCATAGCAGCAACAATCGGTATGACCAACAAATGAGTAGTCGAGGAAACATTGGCACAACTGTTACAACTTGAAGAGGTTCGGTTCATCGTTGGCTTTCACCAGCAAGTAGAAAAGGATCGACAGAATGCATGGCATGATCACCACATTAAGGTGAAGTACTTCTAGCATGGAGACATGGTTCTCCTATACAACAGCAAGTTCGCAAAGCACCTAGGTAAGCTGCAGATTCATTAGTTAGGTCCCTATGTCATTCATCTCATTACCGACGGTGGTGCGGTACAATTCCAACAGTAAAACAGAGTATTATTACAAAAATTGGTGAATGGAATTCCATTAAATCCCTATCAGGATTGAAAGGTACGACACTAATGACAACAACCGAGGTAAAATAAAAATAAAAATTTAAATGGAAAAGTTCAAAAGAAAAATGTATCGACAGACAACAGAGGAATAGGAAAGAGGAATCATAGAAAAGTTTGAAGCTTGGTGATATCAGACGAGGTGCGTAATGGTCAAATCTGATAATAAATGTGGCAATTACACTAGACAGGAGACGACGCAAGTGGAAAATATGTGCATTTATTGACAAATCTGGTTGTTATATTTTTAGAATCGATGTGGGATTCAGTCAATCTTCGAGGGATTTGGAAATGATGTTCCCATTCATTCACACGAAAGGATCTAATGTCACAACCACAACACATGCCACCTTTCTCTAGGGTCTGTTGCAACGTGTGGAACTACCTAGAAGCGTCTCAGGGGCATGGCCATCCTAAGCACAGTCCAACAGACTATGCCTTAACCAATTATGTGGAAGCGATTTTCTTAACACTTAGAATATTTCACGTTTGTCTGTTAACACATTGCTTAAGCCAACAACAAAAGAAAGTGCACAACATATATAAAGGTGGGGTTGCAAACTCGTAGACCCCCGGAATTTTGTATTTATTAAAACTGTGGGAGTGCCCTTAACTCGGCTAATACTCTCGATACATGCCTCCAACGACTAAAATGCACCATTGTACAAAGAAGACAAGTCAAAATCAAAGTGCTAGTATCTACGTGACTTAGCACACCCAACAAGGAAGATCGTAGAAAAGACAAAGACTAAGAGCAACGAGCTAACGCACTTCATCAACTTGCTTCATGTTGTTACAAATTCATTTGTTGCTGTCAAACTCATCTTAGCTCCTTGCTTTCTTAGCCAAACTTGGATGTCTTACTTGACAAATTCCTTAGTCAATATATAGGCACCTTGAGAGTGAGAGTGATATCAAAAGGTGGGTGCGCCCCCTTGCTTAGCGAACACGCTCGCTTGGGGTCCACACGCACACTCTTTTTCTTGGTCCACTTCTCCTCATCCACGCACTTGCTTGGTGGCTTCGTTGGTTGGGCGCTCCTAAATGGCATCCCCCTCAACATGCACTTGAAGTCCTCTTCATCACAGTGTCATGCCCACATTCTATGGACGCTTATTTCACTGATCCATTTGACTAAGCACCTCCAAAAGTGCCATTAGGAATGCTCATCACCGGGTGTCATTCCCCATGCTCCTCCAAGGTTCCTTCCATCAACGAGCGCTCGGGCTCAAGTGTGATGCCAACCGCTAATTATGCCAAGGTGTCACACTTGCCAAAGGCAAGCTCCATTTCTGGGAGCACACCCCAACTTGGTCCGCACGCTACTCTTTGTTGCATCACTTAGCCCAATTTCCCCTTTCCAAGCCTTACGACTGGATCATCATGCCCACTTGGGCGCCCAAGTCACTTTTGGGCGTGAAGAAGGTGTCATCAAGATCGTGGCCATGACATCCTCCCCCACTCAAACTTGTTGTCATCCTGGCAATGTTCCCAAGTAATTGTCATCCTTAGGGGCCCACTGCAACTGTTGTCTATGACCGAAGCTTCTGAATGATTCACAATTGTTTGTCGCAATTGAGAGTGTCTAAAAGTCTCTCACAGTTCAATCGATGTGTCTTCCACCTAGTACAACATCACTACTTTTCTAGTTCTGTAACGTCCCTGACCCTCCGACCGACGAAGAGGACGCTACCATGGCGTTAACCATCCGGGCTACCAGCCCCATGAACATGTGAAGACATAATAATACTAAAATGGTGAAACAAAATGCTTTGAAATAGAACATACACCGATACAATTATTTTTCATACACAGCGGAAGCAACATACATTCATACAAGCATTCATTCAGCATGTTCATCATAATCATTAACAGTAAATAGGATTGCAGAAGTAAAATAGACAAGGTTACTTATCTTATAAGAACTCGTTCTGCAACCAGCTACGTCGCTACAACGTTCCACCCAACCATATGCCAGCGTGCTCCTTAATCTCTCAGCAACGCTGCCACCCCTGAGATGGGCATGATTCTTCAAGGAATAAGGGAACAAGCAGGCTTACACATAGCCAAGGATACAAAAAACACAACCAAGCCAACACAGTTGGGTTTATCAGGCCATTAGCAAGACAGCCAGGCCAACATGGTCAGGTTTATCAGGCCATCAAGGAGTTGGGAAAGGCTAAATGCTAAGCTGGTGAGCCCATTACAGGGCTAGGAACACCTACACGAGAACTAGCCTGACTTCTAAGACACCCACACACACCCAACAGAAGGAATCAGTCCCTTCTCTGCTACACAGTCCCTCAGGCCCTACCTTCCCTTCCAGTGCTATTCAGGGGTTGTGGAGAAGAAAGCCATCCCTCTAGCTCTGTCTGTGTGGTTTCCAAACCCACCAGGTTTATCAAGCAAACCAAGCCCCCATCCCTGCTCCCAACACAGTATGAAGACCAACCATTGCACGCATGCAATTAATCAGCTGTTACAGCTTAAACAGGGAAAACGATTCCAACAGTCCATGGCAGCCCCAAAGCATAACAGTATACACAACCAACAAATGTGGGGAACAACAGCCCATTCCACATAATCGAAGTCACTAGGGAAAACTTACGCAACCCATACTGGGGAAGAAAATGCAGTCTCCCAACCAGTCTGCAAGGGAAACTTACGCCAGAACCCAAAATGTAGAGAAGACAACAACAAACACAACGTAAGGGAGACCACAGCAACCCAACAAATCTTGAGGAGAACGATGGCAACCATAACTCACAGGAAGAACACGGTCCCAATCTCAACACTAAAATGACAGGAAAATTACACGGCCATACCAGTCTGTAAGGAGATCATACAGCCGAAAACGTGAATGGCCCTTCACAGGAAAATCGTGGATGCAAGAGCACGGCTCCCAGATCGCTGGGTGAGTCAAAACCAGGAAAAATCATGTGTGTGAGAATAATGAACAGACAATGGTCCCTGCATGAGGATGAACAGCTTCGCCTATGCACGTGGATGATCAGACAATGGTGAGAATGCGTAGTAGTCATTCTTCTGCCCAACGTGAGGTTCAATCCGCTGGAGGAGTGTGCGTGTGGGCAAGGACTGACAGTCCTGCCACCCTCCACTCCTATCCATAACTGCCTCAACTAATAGCAGCAGTTCTTAATGGTGGTGGTTGGGTAAAACAAGGAAAGATGACACATGGCTTTTCCCCCATTGGCCAAGGTTTGACATCCCCCACCCTTATCCTTGTGAAAATCATGCCCCTTCTCAATTTAGTTGCCACGAACATAGCTGGTCGGGGTTCATTTTAATTAAGGATGCATATTTACATGATGATAAACTTTAATATATGCCGCATGCCTCGATATACCATCGGTGAAAATTTCAAAAACCGAAACATAGCATAACCAATCAATGGTGGGGCCTTGGCCTTTAGCTCCGTGATTATTTACAATATATACATCATGTACGTTTAATGCAATGGGGTCAAAACCGAGGTGTTACATTCCCCTCCCCCTTCAATAGCACTGTCCTCAGTGCTTTACAAAATTGAACAAAATGCTACACTGGTATCGCCTCAGTGTTCCGCAGAATTGAACAAAAATGGATGTGCCAATCGCATGGCATCCTCTAGCTCCCATGTAGCCTCTTCAGGTCCATAGTGCTCCCATTGTACCTTTACCTGCCCTATGGCCTGATTCTAGAGCATTGTGACGTTCTTGTCGAGGATGCGCATTGGTTCAGTTCAGAAATCTCCCTCGGGTTCCACCTGTATTACATCCCAATTTATCACATGGTTGGGATCATGTACATATCTCTTAAGCAAAGAAACATGAAAAACATTATGAGCCCTAGTGCTAGCAGGCAATGCAAGTCTATATGCAACAGGCCCTATTCTTTCAAGCACTTCAAATGGCCCACAATATCTAGGTGACAGCTTGGCACAACTTCCAAGCTTCAAGGAACTCTTCATTGCCCTCACTCTGAGGTAAACATGATCCCCAAATTTGAACTCCCTGTTCACCCTATGCTTATTTGCATAGCTTTTCTGTCTGTCCTGTGCTGCTTTCAGATTCTGCCTGATCTTTACAACCTCTTGCTCCATTTCCCTGAGCAATTCTGGCCCAAGCACAATCCTGTTCACTGGGTTATCCCAAGTCACTGGTGTTCTACACCTTCTTCCATACAAAGCTTCATACGGACTCATCCCCAAGGATGCCTGCTGTCCATTGTTATAAGCAAACTCTATTAAGTGCAAGTAATCTTCCCACTTGGTTGGTTTGTCCATTACGTACATGTGAAGCATGTCTTCAAGCACCTGATTAACTCTCTCAGTCTGCCCATCTGTCTAAGGATGGTATGTAGTGCTGAAGTTTAGCTTTGTACCCAAATCTGCAAACAACCCCTTCCAAAAATTGGAAGTGAACTTGACGTCTCTATCAGAGACTATTGCCTTCGGCAATCCATGCAATTTGAAAATCTCCTTCATGAAGACCTTTGCAATGTCATCTGTCTTATGCGTAGACTTAACCGGTATAAAATGCACTGCCTTTGTCAACTTGTCTACCACAACCATGATGGAATCATGTTGTCTCCAAGTCATCGGCAATCCTGTAATAAAATCCATGGAAATAACTTCCCATTTCCATTCTGGAACTGGCAAAGGCTGCAACAAACCTGCTGGATGTTGATGCTCAACCTTTACCTGTTGACATTTCATACACCTTGAAATGTACTCAACCATGTCCTTTTTCATTCCTGGCCAAAAGTACTGCTTTCTAGCTGTAGCAATTGTCTTCTGATATCCTGGGTGACCAGAATACGGAGCTTGATGGGTTTCATCCATGACAACTCTCCTCAAATATGCTACGTCTGGAATATAAATTCTGCCTTTATAAGTGATAAGTCCATCTTCTTCCAATTTATATCCCTCGTACCTCTTCTAAAGACTTTGTTGTTGCAATTTGTCTTTTACCTGCTCATACAATTCATCTCCAGCAGCACGACTAACAATCTGTTGCCTCAAATCTGATTGGCAAATACTAAGAGATGCCACATGCATTTCCTGCAACTTCCTGCTGAGTGCATCAGCTACCTTGTTCTCTTTCCCTTTTATGTGCTTGATTTCAAAATCAAATTTACATAAAAATTCCATCCATCTTGCTTGCCTGGCATTCAGAGTAGGCTGATCAAATAGATACTTCATACCACAATGGTCTATTCTGAGCTCAAACCTCCTGCCCATCAAGTAATGTCTCCACATCTTGAGAGCATGTACTATGGCTGTGAGCTCTAGATCGTGAGTGGCATAGTTCTTCTCATGCTCTTTCAGCTTTCTCGACTCATAAAATATCACGTGGTTGTCTTGCATAAGGACTCCTCCAAGCCCTTGTCCGCATGCATCGGTACACACCACAAAGTCTTTCTCTGGATCTGTAACTTTCAATACAGGTGCACTGGTGAGAGGATTCTTCAACTGCTGGAAGCTTTCTTCACACCTCGATGTCCATTCGAACTTCATCCCCTTCTTTTGCAAGGAAGTGATGGCATGTGCAACTCTGGAGAATCCCTCAATGAATCTCCTATAGTATCCTGTAAGTCCCATGAAAGATCTTACATCTGTCACATTTCTTGGAGTAGGCCAATTCATAATGGCTTCAATCTTTTTAGGGTCCACAAATATACCCTCCTCTGAGATAATGTGACCCAAATACTGAATTCTATCTCTATAGAAGTCACACTTGCTCAGTTTTGCATACAGCTGATGCTCCCTGAGCAATTTTAATGTCAATCTCAAATGCTATTCATGCTCTTTCTCATTCTTAGAATAAACAAGAATGTCATCAAGGAACATAAGAACAAACTTGTCCAAATACCCGCTGAAGACACTATTCATAAGGCACATAAATGTAGCTGGTGCATTTGTGAGACCAAATGGTACCACTACAAACTCATAATGCCCATACCTTGTCCTGAAGGTTGTCTTATGAATGTATTCATCCTTGATTCTCAACTGATGGTAACCAGACCTCAAGTCAATCTTGGAAAATACCCTTGCTCCTCTCATTTGATCAAAGAGGTCATCAATCCTAGGCAAAGGATATTTATTCTTCACTGTAACCTTGTTCAATTGTCTGTAATCAATACATAACCTGAGTGTACCATCTTTCTTCTTTACAAATAGAACTGGTGCTCCCCAAGGAGACACACTTGGCCAGATATACTTCTTTTCCAACAAATCTTGCAATTGCATCTTCAATTCTAACATCTCCGGTGTACTCATCCTGTAGGGTGCCTTGGACATTGGTGCTGCTCCTGGCACAAGTTCAATTGTGAAGTCAATGTCCCTCTTTGGAGGAAGCCCTGGAATCTCATCAAGAAACACATCCTTGAATTCCTGTAACACCTGATAGTCCTCCAACCTAGGAGTTTCATCTTCTGATGTCTCCAAAATCTGAGTTGCATACAACTAGCAACCCTTCCTACAGAACTTCTTTAACTACATTGTTGAAACCTGCCTTACTAAAATCACCTTAGGAATACATTTTACAACTACTAGGTTCCCTTCTTCATCCATGCATTCAAAATTCTTATTGTAACAGTCAATCTTTACCCTGTGAGCTTATAACCAGTCCATTCCAATGAGAACATCATAGGAACCAAGCGGTAGAACATTCAGATCTACACAAGTGAACAATCCATCCATGACCAATGGACATGTCTCTACCACTTCACTGACCTTCCTCTTAGTTCCAGTGGCTAGCTGAACTAACCAAGACTTCCTATGCTTTACTTTCTTAAAATCACAAATCTCCACTACTCTAGGAGTAATGTAACTGTGAGTAGAACCAGGGTCAATCAAAATAGAAACAGATTGCTCAACAATCTTACCTGCTACTTCAACCACAGCTGATTGGTGATCTGCATGGCGGTCCTCCAGTGCTGCATAAATCCTAGGGACTTCCCTTGCTACTTGACCCACTGTTTTTGCCTCTTGAATGTTATAAGCTGGTCTTGCACTCTCATTCTCGAGTGGACAATTCCTGCGTATGTGGGGTCCTCCACATTTCCAACATTGGAGTGGCCCTCTATTCTGTTGTGGATCTTTAGGCTTTTCTCCTATCACTCCAACTGGTTTACTCACAGCTTGAGATGGATGCTTCTGCTGATTCCTGAAGTTAGAAGGTTTGAAACCCTTCTTTCTTTGGTCAAACTTCTCATTCTTCTTGTCTTTCCATGCCTTATGGTAATCTGACTTCCCTTTGCTTTGCTCATAGCAATACTTAGCCTTCCTTATTGCTTCTTCAAGATTTCTAGGTTCATAAAACTCAATTCTATCTTTGTAAGACTGAGGTAATCCACTCAGAAAACGCTGGACCTTCACTTTTTCATCTCTGATGTACCGGACATACCTCAATAGCTCCAAAAACTTATTTGCATATTCTTCCATGGTCTGCTATCCCAATCTCAGCTCATGGAATTTCTTAATCTTGTCATCATAATACCTGTCAGAGAGGTATTTCTGCTTGAAATACTTCTTGAACTGTTTCCACTTAAGTCTCCTTTCACTGATCCTCTTTACTTGCTTGAAGTGTTCCCACCAAATGGATGCCCTTCCATTCAGATTGAATATGGAAACTCTTGCCTTGATGTTTCCCGAATAGTCATGCACTTGAAAGTACTTCCTTATCCCAAGAAGCCAAGCTTCAGCTTCTTGTCCAGTCTTTACCTCACCATCAAATGTAGGAGGTTTAGCTTTCTTAAATTAATCCCGAGAGCGATCCCTATGGTGTCTCTTTCTTTCTCTTTTATGAGAAGAAGAGCTTGAATCCCCGCTGGATTCTTCATAATCAGATGATCCACTAGAAGTCCTTCTCATTCTCCTAGTACTGCTCTTACTGCCTTCTGGTCTTGTTGTACCTCATCCAGAGTCTATCTTTCTTTGCAAGTTTGTCAAACTCTGCAACATTGCAGCATTCAACTGATGTTGCTCTTCCTGGGCTTTGATCAAGCTTCTCATGGTGGCTCCAACATTTGACGGTGTCTCTTGGAATATCCTTCCATTAGACTCAATGTCATCATTTCCATTACGGACATTTTCTCCCATGGCATCTCGCGCACACTCATAGGAATCCCGAGCATCATATCCATCATGGGTTCTCATAACTAAACCACCACTTACTTATCAAACTGCACTACCTGGAATACTACCCTTGAAGGTGACTATGATTCTGCAAACATGTTAGTAACACAAGTGTTAGATGCATAACATTGATATAAACCAACATTACTTACCCTCTCTTGGAAAAATTATAACATTACAAGTTTTCCCAAAACATAGGATTTTCTTCCTCAAGAACGTCTATCTCAGGGGAACGACGGGGGTCAAGGGGGATTTCCCACTTGTGGCTTCACTCAAAATTTCCTTGTACAAGATTGGGTCTCATCCCAACTATCAATCCGACATTTCGGTGGTTAGCATAACAAACTTCCTCCGTTGTTCATCAGCGATCGGATCCACTAAGCACTACCACGTTGGCGATCGAATCCTCTAACCTTCGGAAGGATAGTCCATTAGGCAGCTGCAACGACGGACGTTCAATCCCCTAACTTCATCTGACATAGCTCATCAGCAACTGAATTTAACTAGGTGTCGGCAATGTGTTCAACTAACCATCGCCTGGCCGATGATTCCCAGACTTAGAGAAATTTTTGAAATTTTCCCTCTTTAGTCTTCCTTCTCACTGCTTTATCGGCTCCATTCTCTTCTTTTCATCAGCGAAATAGTTCCATCAGCAACTGTAATGGTGACCCATCATCTTCGATCTTCTCCTGATCGATGACCCAATCTGCTGAGGCATAACTTGATCGGTATCAACAGTCTTTTCTCGTCGAAAGGCTAGTGCTCTTGGATTCCGAAACAGCGGTTGCACAAACCACTTTCTGCTTCTGATGGTCTATGTTTTCATTACTTAGAAAAATTTCAAACTTTCTTTACTGCATCGGTGGTCGGAGGCCTTACCCGTCGGACATGTAGTTGTCTAGCCATTTGCAACGGTGGGCGCTCGTTCAACTATTTTCCACCGACGAACGTCGAACACTTAGGAAATTTTCCGCAATTTTCCTTCCAACTGTGCTCCGTCGGGTATGCTTCCGCCTAGCTCTCTGCTAAATCAGAAGTCCTTCCCACTAAGTGTTCCGATGAACTGACAGTTCAAACACTTAGACAAATTTGTGGAAGTTTTCTATCATCAACCTCTGATCTCTGCTGGGCAGAAAGAAATCCTTCTTCTATCACTACATCTTCGTGGTCCATTCAGGCCCATGCTGCATCATGAGCTCTGATACCACACTGTAACGTCCCCGACCCTCCGACTGGCGAAGAGGACGCTACCATGGCGTTAACCATTCGGGCTACCAGCCCCATGAACATGTGAAGACACAATAATACTGAAATGCTGAAACAAAATGCTTTGAAATAGAACATACACCGATACAATTATTTTTCATACACAGAGGAAGCAACATACATTCATACAAGCATTCATTCAGCATGTTCATCATAATCATTAACAGTAAATAGGATTGCAGAAGTAAAATAGACAAGGTTACTTATCTTATAAGAACTCGTTCTGCAACCAGCTACGTCACTGCAACGTTCCACCCAACCATAGGCCAGCGTGCTCCTTAATCTCTCAGCAACACTGCCACCCCCGAGCTGGGCATGATTCTCCAAGGAATAATGGAACAAGTAGGCTTACACATAGTCAAGGATACACAAAGCACAGCCAAGCCAACACAGTTGGGTTTATCAGGCCATCAGCAAGACAGCCAGGCCAACATGGTCAGGTTTATCAGGCCATCAAGGAGTTGGGAAAGGCTAAATGCTAAGATGGTGAGCGCATTACAGGGCTAGGAACACCTACAAGAGAACTACACAGTTGGGTTTATCAGGCCATCAGCAAGACAGCCAGGCCAACATGGTCAGGTTTATCAGGCCATCAAGGAGTTGGGAAAGGCTAAATGCTAAGATGGTGAGCGCATTACAGGGCTAGGAACACCTACAAGAGAACTAGCCTGACTTCTAAGACACCCACACACACCCAACACAAGGAATCAGTCCCTTCTCTACTACACAGTCCCTCAGGCCCTACCTTCCCTTCCAGTGCTATTCAGGGGTTGTGGAGAAGAAATCCAGCCCTCTAGCTCTGTCTGTGTGGTTTCCAAACCCACCAGGTTTATCAAGCAAACCAATCCCCCATCCCTTCTCCCAACACAGTCCGAAGGCCAACCATTGCATGCATGCAATTAATCAACTATTATAGCTTAAACAGGGAAAACGATTCCAACAGTGTGCGGCAGCCCCAAAGCATAAAAACATACACAACCAACAAATGTGGGGAACAACAGCCCGTTCCACACAGTCAAAGTCACTGGGAAAACTTACGCAACCCATACTGGGGAAGAAAATGCAGTCTCCCAACCAGTTTGCAAGGGAAACTTGCACCAGAACCCAAAATGTAGAGAAGACAACAACAAACACAACGTAAGGGAGACCACAGCAACCCAACGAATCTTGAGGAGAACGACGGCAACCATAACTCACAGGAAGAACACGGTCCCAATATCAACACTGAAATGACGGGAAAATTACACGGCCATACCAGTCTGTAAGGAGATCATACAGCCGAAAACGTGAATGGCCCTTCACAGGAAAATCGTGGATGCAAGAGCAAGGCTCCCAGCTCACTGGGTGAGTCAAAACCAGGAAAAATCGTGTGCGTGAGAATAATGAACAGATAATGGTCCCTGCGTGAGGATGAACAGCTCTGCCTATGCGCGTGGATGATCAGACAATGGTGAGAATGCGTAGTAGTCATTCTTCTGCCCAACGTGAGGTTCAATCCGCTGGTGGAGTGTGTGTATGGGCAAGGACTGACAGTCCTACCACCCTCCACTCCCAGCCATAACTGCCTCAACTAATAGCAGCAGTTCTTAATGGTGGTGGTTGGGTAAGACAAGGAAAGATGACACATGGATTTTTCCCCCATTGGCCAAGGTTTGACATCCCCCACCCTTATCCTTGTGAAAATCATGCCCCTTCTCAATTTAGTTGCCGCGAACGTAGCTAGTCGGGGTTCATTTTAATTAAGGATGCATATTTACATGATGATAAACTTTAATATATGCCGCATGCCCCGATATACCATCGGTGACAATTTCAAAAAATGAAACATAGCATAACCAATCAATGGTGGGGCCTTGGCCTTTAGCTCCGTGATTATTTACAATATATACATCATGTACGTTTAATGCAACGGGGTCAAAACCGAGGTGTTACAATTTCATCAATAATTCCATCCGCTGCATGCCCCTAAAGCTAGACAAGTTGGGGTGCTAATCCAACTTTTTTGTCCAACTTGAAGGAATGAACGTCGTCCTTTCTGATCTGCGTTTCCCTTTATGTTTCGGTGTACTTCGTAACCTACCGATCCTTGCAAAAACCATTTCCTCCGCATTTGAACTGTCCATTTGCTTAGACAATTCACTGAAGTATCCCTGGTTATATGTATCCGCATCATTTAACTGTTATCTTTCTAAGGCCACCTTCTGTGAGGTGCCTTTGGTCTCACTACCTTCATCACGAGCAGTGAGACAACATGCTCGTCTCCTCAACCCGGATCAAAATCAAAGTGATGTTGCCATCCATCATGCTTCAACTCACAAAGAGAAAGCCTCATTGCCTTCTTGAATGCTTCTAAGGCTTCCCATAAAACTTGTTCATCCAACTCCCCATCAAAGAGTGGTTGAGTCTTGTCATCATCCTTCTCTTGGATAAGCAAGCTCGTTGTTCCAACTTTCGTTTTCTGCTGCAGCACGTTTCCTTCAAGACTCTCCGCATTGTTGCATAGAGCCACCACCAACTCTACACCCTCAAACATTGTTGATTTCCATCGTTCTGCCAAAGTCACGCTGTCATGCAGGATAAGTCTCACATCTTCTGCCATCTCAACTGGACTTCGCTTCAACAAAAACCTCAATTGAGAATCACATTCATTGTTCTGCCCGTTTCCAAGACTAATCCATCCTTGGTCATCTTGGTCTTCAAACTGATAAGTTCGTTGTTGAAGAGTTCATTTTCCAAAACCCACGTTCTATTTTGTCTTCCCAACCAAACTCGCCACACTCTCCGTCTTAGCCAACTTCTGACATGTCTGCACTAAGTGTCCTCTCCAAACCTTCATTGTGATCCTACTTGGAATCCTTCCTGTCTGGTCGCAAGGTGCTACCGCAACTACTCGGCTTGTCAAACCGTGGGTGGATTATGTGTTTTACACCGCAACACAGTTCATTCCACCTTCATCCTGCTCTTGGAACATCGTTTGCAACAAACCATCAATTTCTCGCAAACACATGGACATTTCTATCAACACCTCTGATAAACTTGCTCCAACCATCTCCATTTTCAACTTCGTTGGTGCAAAGTCTGAGTGATGTCACTACACCACACTTGAGCTTTTCGAGCTCTCTTGGCCACCAAAATCCCTCTTAGAAACCTTTGTTTCTCCTTGCCACACTTAGAACAATAAGCGAACAAACACTTCATTCATCAGTGGTTTTGAAAAACGCACCTGAGCACCCCTTTTCTTAATGCTTCCTTTGTTTGCCAACAGTTCATCAAACACACCTTCCGATGGGTGTTTTCCTTTGCGGAAGCGCACTTCCAACGATGCACTTCACCACAATGATGCACTTGACCAAACCTGTCCAAGCGCACTTATGTTCTGCGGGCGCGCACTTCTCCTCAAGCACACACCTTCATTTTTTACCGAAGCGCTCTGTCAAACGCTTTCTCATCCTAGTACACCAAGCCAACTTGTCGGGTATACCCCCGTCTCGTGCTACTGTCAGTGCACTTCTTCGAACGCACTTTCATGAATGCCCACTTTTCTGCGGTCGTTCCTCCTGAGCGCACTTGTCATGCGGAAGTGCTCATTTCACTAAATGCTCCTATTGAGCGTGCACTCTCTAATGCCCCCCAGTGCCTTTCTACCAAAGAGTGTAAAGGGGTGTTCGCTCCTAATCCCACCTCGAACGCCTTCTTCCTAGCGAGCACGATCTCCTCTTAACGTGCATTTCCTCAATTGTTCTCTTTCCTTAGTGCTTTTCAACAACGCTCTCACAAGCAACAAAGCTGCCCGCTTGCGAGTGTGAAGTGCTCCCAACTGCGTCTTCACGAAGGTGACACACTTATCTAAAAAATCAACCTTCAGTTTTGCCTAAGCATATGTCTGCCAAACGCGTTACCTTCTTCCTGTGGAACGCAGCTCTCACTAGCGTGCACCTTCGTTCACTAAAGCGCACTTCACCGTTTCCCTGCCTAAGCGCACCTCTGCATGCCGTCGTGACTTTTGAGTGTGCACACCTTCGTCCATTGAGGGCACGTCTTCCTGCTAGAGCGTGTGTTTTCTAAGCCTGATATTCCTTAGTGTCTGTTGGTGCTCTCCCTGCAGAGTGATACGGAGCACCCGCTCTGTGGTGCGCCCATCTGCATAGCGCCCGCTCTATAGCGCGCGTCCGACTGCAAAGCGCCCGACTGTGCGAAATGCCCACCTCTGCAACGCACTGTCTGTGGAATGCCCGCATTGCGGCGTGTTCGTCTGCGGAGCGCTCGCCTCTACAGAGCGTTGTCTCTGAGACACACTCATCTGCAAAGCACTTCCCTCTGTGGAGCACCTACTTTGTGGAGCGTGTTTTATTTTTGGAGTTCCCAACTTGTGGAGTGCTCATTCTGCGAGGCGCTCGACCTTTAGCGTGCTCGTTAGAGCCTACGGAGTGCTAGACCGTCGACGCGCTCGTTTGAGCCTATGGAGCGCCCGACCTTCGGTGCGCTCGTTTGAGCCTACGGAGCGCTCGATCTTCGGCGCGCTCGTTTGAGCCTACAAAGCTCTCATCCAACAGAGCGTCCAAATATCCGGAGCGCCTCACTCTTGAAGCATGACACCTTCCTGCAACATGAAACCGAACCAACACTTAGCATTTTCACACCTAAGTGACTTGTCGAAACTGCACTGTAGCTTCGCTTTGCTACTGAATCCCTTTTTCCAAAACCACCTTCGTCAACGTCGTCTGCACAAATGATGGACTTGGTTGTTAACACGGCTCTGATACCACCTGTCACAGCCACAACACATGCCACCTTTCTCTAGGGTCTATTGCAATGTGTAGTATTTCCTGGAAGCACCTCAGTGTCGTGGACAGGCTGAGCGCAGTCCAGCAGACTACGCCTTAACTAATTATGTGGAAGAGATTTTCTTAACACTTAGAATTATTCACACTTAGAATATTTTGTGTTTGCTTGTTAACACGTTACTTAAAACAACAACAGAAGAAAGTGCACAACAGATATAAAGGTGGGGTTGCAAACTTACAGAGCCCTGAAAGCTTGTATTTAATAAAATTGTGGGAGCACCCTTAACTCAGCTAATACTCCCGATACGCGCCTCCAATGGATAAAACGCACCACTGTACAAAGAATACAAGTCAAAATCATAGTGCTAACATATACCGCAGCTTAGAAAACCCAACAACGAAGATCGTGGAAAAGAAAAAGACTAAGAGTGCCCAGCTAACGCACTTCATCACCTTGCTTCATGTTGCTGCAACTTCGTTTACTGCTATCAAACTCGTCTTATCCCCTTGCTTGCTTAGCCAAAATTGGATGTCTTACTTGAAAAACACCTTAGTTAATATATAGGCTCCCCTAGAGTGAGAGTGACCTCAAAATGAGGGCGCGCCCCCTCGCTTAGCAAACAGGCTCGCTCGAGGTCCACATGCACACTCTTTTTCTTAGTCCACTTCCCCTCATCTACGCACTTGCTTGGTGGCTTCGTTGGTTGGGCATTGGGCGCTCCTAAGCGGTGTCCCCCTCAACATGCACTTGAAGTCCTTCGTGTCGTGGTGCCATGCCCACCTTCTATGGACGCTTGGTTCACCAATTCATTTGACTGAGAGCTTCCACAAGTGCCACTAGGAATGCCTCATCACCAGGTGTCATTCCCCATGCTCCTCCAAGGTGCCTTCCATAAACGAGCACTCGGGCTCAAGTGTGCTGCCAAGCGCTGATTATGCTAAGGTGTCACACCTGCCAAACGTGTGCTTCATTTATGGGAGAGAACCCCCACTTGGTTGGAATGCTTCTCGTTGTTTCGTCACTTAGCCCAATTTCCCCTTGCCAAGCCTTATGACCGGATCATCTTTCCCACTCGGGCGCCCAATTCGCTCTTGGGCATGAAGAAGGTGTCACCAAGATCATGGTCGTGACATCAGAGGCTACAAAAATGAGCCAAGGGGCATGGTTCTATCCATTCTGCCAGCAGAGAAGACGAACCAGAGAAGAGAAATAGCATAAGAGCGAAGTGAAGAGTAAAGCAGAAGCAAAGGAGTGTATAAACCAAGGCGCAATTTATTCCGAGCACCAGTACCAGGGATTGCTAAGAGAAAGAGAAATGATCGAAGAAGAAAAACCAAAAGTTGGGACTGTAGTAGTGCACTCGGTCAGAAAGAAAAGGAGTGTGAATCGCCCAATCACTCCAGAACGAAGGACTAAGACCACTTGAATTTCGACAAGGGAAAATGTAGCAAAAGCAGAAGCTAGACCATTGACTACGGCCATGGAGGAATCAACAATGCAAAAAGGTCTGACAATAGAGATATCCCAGGGTAGGTACCACCGAGGAAGTCAAGGGCACCAGCTGTCTGCATCATCAAGAACCATAAGTACTCTATTAAGATGCCAATGACACCTAAGGGAGCCCACGTGAAAATGGACATCATACCGAGGTTCTAGAAGCTACAATATAACGACCACGACATTCTAGCATACCCAGAATGCACAAAGGAAACCTATGAGCAGTGAACCCACGATGATAAGGGCCAATTCAACAGAGAACCAGTGCAATGGGCATTAGGACTGTAACATCCTGGGCTGCTATCGATTATCCACATTGTTTATGCCAAAAATTGTTTCCAGACTACAAGAAAACAAGCCAACATAATCTCAAATATTTCAATTAAACAGAACTAGGTTTTTAGGGTTTTTAAAGGGTTTTCTGGTTGTGAAGTTTGGTGACAAGAGGGAATGCATTCATAACCCAAATAAGAACTAAATCATAAGTAAAGAAAAACTGAGATGCATAACATAATAACCATGTATCCAACAGGAAAAAAAACACTGAAGTTCATCCACAAATGGCAACCACTACAAGCATAAAAACTATAAACCAGCAATGAAATTGCCAACTGTGTAGCTAAAAGAAGCTATAAATGAAGCCAGAGAACAGACTGAAGGGTAAAATGGAGCATATATTTCATAATCAGTTCTTCAAATACACATGAGAGTCATTTACTTAGCTTATTAACAAGTCAGGAGACCTCCTCTAGCCAGCCAAAAAATCGAACCCTTAGTCCTCTTTGTGACATACATTAATACTATCTTTCAAAATTATGTTAAAGACTAAAATTTTCAGCCTACTCATCGATATGGATTCATCAAAAAATAATTACAACAATGAAATATCCTTCAAAACATAAGAAATAACTGTTTTTGTTAACAAGCCTCGTAGATCTTTAGTTGTCTCTGCTAACAAAGCTATTCGTTATAAGGCATGGGCCTTTCTCCTAGCCTTCAACTACTCTGCTTCCATCTCTGTCATCTTGCTAGTGAGCTCTTCATTTTGTTGTTGTAGATCTTTGATGGTCTGTTTTAACATTGTAAATTGTGACTCTGTATTTATTTTTCTTTTCAGTGCCTCTTTTGAGACTGCAATTAGCTCTTGATAGTGGTTATTCACCTCATCTAGATCTTCTCTAAGTCTTCTATTGGCCATAACCAAACCATCATTTGTTTCTTGCATATATTCTACCTGATGTTTATACTGCTTTATAGTTCTCTGTAAATTTTCTTTCTCTAAATCAAATGCTTTATTTCCTGTTGTGCTTTGCAGCCCAATAGGAAGCCATGGAATGTTAAGTCTCCTACAGATTTCTTCATCTTCTGGCAGCAACTCTATAGGAGTCTCATGAAAACTTAGGTTTTCTTTGGTCTCAGTTTCACTAGGAACATTTTCATCAACCATCAGCTTGTTTTCTAAGTGAGAAACCTCTATCTCACCATTATGTTGCTCCTTTAACATTTGTCCTCATATTTCTAAAAATACATCAGACAGTTTGGTCTCAGTGAGGGTAGATTCTTCTTCCGATTTCATTGGTTTCCCTTCGCTGTCACCCTTACCAACATCCAGCTTTTCATCAGAGGAGGAGTCATCAATCACAGTTACCCCCTCTTTATTCAATTTAGGGTTTAGTAATTTCTTCATGTTTAGCTTGAGCTTGTTTCTGGGTCTAGTCTTTGGTCTCCACCCAGGAGCAAGTTCTCCTACCATTTTTAAAGTTTTACCCTGATGGATGACAGAGGCAAATTCCATAACTTTAAGCTTCTTTTTCTTTGGTACTGCTATCCTATCTTCCTGACTGTGAAATTATTTTTTAGTGTCAACCCTAGTTTTATCAATGACAGGAAGCTTATCCTCCTCCAACAGGTATGTTTCATCCTCTGACAAGACTGTAATTGGACTTTGCTTTTGGATTTTAGTGTCTTCTTCATCACCTGAAACCTTCTGTGTAAGTACAATCTTATAATCATCGAATGTCTCTGCTGGTGCATCATTCTGAACAAGCTGAGTCTCCTTATAAACAAACTGCAAATCTTTGTTCTCGTTGTCATCTAGATCCTGCTTAGATTCACAATATTCTTTTGCAGGTTCTGCAACTTCCTCTAATTTGACACGATCTTCATTTTCAACCTTTATTTTCTTTCTTAATTTTCTGATCAAGGTCTGTCCTTTATCAGCTTGCTTTCTAGTAGACTGTCCTTCTTGACTATTCTGAAACCCTGACCAAAAAAGGAAATATTCCCAAGTTTTTCCTTCTCTCTGCAAAACACTGTTGACAATGAGTTTGATAAGTCCATGGTGAAAGATGGATTGTCTAGTATGGTCTTGGTGTTCTTTGATTCTGCTAGACATCTTCTGCAGGCTCTTGAGTAAGAAGAAAGGCAGATTCATCTTTGATTGATTACTGAGGTGTTGAAGGAACCTGAAATGGTATTTAAAAACGAAGGCATATCTTCCTTCACATGTAATATAACTTTGTAAAACTTTGATAGGTTCTACCCATTCAGCCCTGAAGTTATGGATGGGCACACCCTTACTCCAATCTGGAACTATACCAAGCAATAGGTACCTTTGTGCATTAAAGGCAAATGGCACTTTCTTAAACCAAAGCTCTCCCTCATTTTTAACCCCTGTTGCTTCAGACACCAATTCTTTGGTCAATTTGAATTTCAAAGTATCAAAAGATACAGTATCTTTGTCATAACACTGAGCAAACTTATGAGAGACTTCAGCATTGTATCCATCAATTTTCTTGAAAAATATTAACCATCCTGCACTTTTAAACAACTCAGCACATCCTGGAAATTTATCTATCCAACTGAGATCAGTGGGCTCGGCCCTATTAGTTTTTCCACTCCTCTTCATTTTCTGTATGGATTGCAGCACCTGTCAGTAATCTCATAGTCTATTTTTATTTAAATTTGCACAGTCTTGGCAGTCAATTTTCCTTCAAACTCTCACAGTCTGTTTATCTTCAAATTTACACAGTCTACCCTATCATCACTTCAGGAAATGCTTTGTACCAAGTTTCAATAATTTGGCTTAATCACAGATTCAGAAATCTCCAATAGTACTGCTCTTAAGTTTACTAACTCAAACGATGCATATTTAGATATTTTGATTAATATCTCATCATTGAAAGTCTATTGAGTAAGTAAATTCATGTCTTCCCTTAAAATTTTGACATAATAGGGCTTATCAAAAGAAGAAGAAAAAATTATCAATTTTAACAAGCCCTGACGAAGGTCGCGCGGGATACTTCATTCAAAGCTTAATACATGCGTTGGAAGTTGATCCCTTTATAGGTTAGGTGTCGAATTGAACGTTCCAGCTGTCTTCAACCCTCCAGATCGCTTCTAACTGTCACTGCTGGGAAGCCCTAATTCTTCCTTCAACTGTCAAATTTCTTATTTTTCAGCAATATGTCTCCACCACATCGTTCAATACCTTCGTAATCTTTAGCTTTGGAACATATTCCCAAAAAATTTGCCTCGTTCCACTCATTGTCATCATTTGCCATGCATTTGCATCCAACTTCCACGATCTCCCTCGCACGATGACCAAACACCTATTTACATGATTAGCCTGGCAAGCCACGTATCAAACATGCTAATTGATGTGATTAATTTCCTTAGGAACGAAATCATCGAAAAAAATCGAGGTGGAAAATGACCATTTGGGCACTCCCGACTTTCTTGTAGTGCACCAGTGCATTAATTTCGCTCTTGCGCTACAAGAAAGTTCAAATATACAATTTATGTCATTTGATCACTAATCCAGCTTTAAAACTCAGTTTATATCATTAATATTTGATCTTAGTGTCATTGATGAAACCATTAATCAATATACACCCTATAGAACCCTTCAAAAATGAACTCTACGCAAATTTTTTTATAAAAGCAAGCTTTAAAAAACATAGGAAAAAACAAAAAATGATGAAAACCTAAAGGCATAAACTCAAGATGAAACTCTACACCAAAATTTCCTAGAAGTAAGAACATTAGCAAATTTCAAAAACACAAACAAAATATAAAACTAAAGAAGACAAATTCATGACTTAACATCTGGCTCCTGCTGCAGGATGAAGCCCTCCTTGCGAGGCTTCAAGAACATGTAGACCAGTGCATTTCTTTTCTGCTATCTACTAATTTGCAAAATTTCCATTGGGTTATGGAGTCCTTATTATGTTTTACTCACACCAGTATATACAATGAAAAACTAAATTTCCCCTCAAAAACTGTAGAAATGCTTGAGGAATCGTCCATTAACTGGACTTGACAATTCCTCACCCTCCAAAGTCTGTAGGACAAAAGTGTTATTTTCCAAAAAATTAGACACTAGGAAAGGGCCAAACCAAATATTGTCAAATTTGCCATGTTTCCCTTTTTGCTCTTTCCTAGCATCCCACCTCAGAACCATGTCACCAATTGAGAAAGTATTATCTTTGATTTTCCTGTCAAATCTATTTTTTATCTTTAACCTGTATAACTGTGCCTTTTCTTCCACTTTTTCTCTGTTATGCTGCAATTCTATCATCTCATAAATCCTTCTCTGCATATCATTAGGTTCTTCCTGACAATTCTGAAGAAACTTCATCACTGGAATGCCCAATTGAACAGGAAAAACTACATCTGTGCCATACACTAATTGGAAAGGAGAAGTTCCAATTGCTTGCTTGACTGTTATTCTATCAGCCCATAATGCATATTTTAGCATAGAATCCCATGATCTCTTATTATGCTTTAGCAGTTTCTTGATACTCTGAATGATATTTTTATTTGATGATTCAGCTAAACCATTACCTTGGGGATGGTAAGGAGTTGAATGTTTCAACAAGATACCATTCTTTTCACAAAATGCTTCCATTGCCTTAGACTTAAAAGCTTTTGCATTATCTGTCACTATTTTATGAGGACATCCAAACCTACTGAGGATATTTTCTTCAATAAATTCCACAATCACCTTATCTGTGGCATTCCTAGTAGGGATAGCTTCCACCCATTTGGTAAAGAAGTCTGTTGCAGTTAAAATCCACCTGTGTTGTCCTGAGGAAGATGGACTTATCTCTCCTATAAAGTCCAGACCCCATTGCTGGAAAGGAGCACTTATGGCAATTGGTTTTAAGGGTAATGACAACAATTTTTTTTGCCAGCAAACTTCTGACAAGGGATACAGGCTCTTACCTGCTGATATACATCTGCAAACAAAGAGGGCCAATAGTACCTAGCTCTTAAGATCTTGTATGTTGTTTCCTTCCACTACTTGTGACCTCCACAAGCACCCTCATGAGATTCAGAAATCACTCCTTCAATTTCAGATTTATCTAAGCATCTGAGTAGAATACCCCCTAGGTCCTTCCAAAATAACTGTTGTTCCACTAAACAGTACTTAGTAGTTCTTAACTTCAAAGATCTGGCATCTTTTCTATCTAAATGCTCAGGACATTGCAAATACAACAAAAAATACACAATGTCTGCATACCATGTGGATGCTGAATAAAAGTCCATAATCTTCTCTTTCTCCAACTCTGCTTGATTTTCTTCTTGAGCTAGCTCTTCTGCCATCACATGCAGTCCTAAAGCTTGGCAGTTTGATTCAGCCAGCAGTTTGGCTAAACCTTGTCCCTTGACTAGTTTAGTAGGTCTGATATCTACATCATACTCCATGATTTTAGCAATCCACCTACCTCTTTTCCCCTCGCTGTCAGGCTATGTCAAAACATCTTTTACAACAGGATTAGGCACATATGAAATAACTTTAGAATGCAAAACATAGATTCTGAAAAATTTCAAAGCTTTCACCAAAGAACAGGCTTGTTTTTCCAAGATGTTGTATTTTAATTCAGAATCTCTAAGAGTTTTGCTGAAGAATGCAATAGGTTGTTCAAGAACATCTTTATTCTTCTGCAACAAAACAGCTGCTATTGTATCTTCATATGCAAATGAAAATGTTAAAAATTCTCTGGTGAAATCTGGAATTACTAATATAGGGGCTTCAGTAAGAGCCATCTTGATTTTTTCAAATGCATTCTTTGCTTCAGTGGTCCATTTGATTTCTTGATCTTTTTTAAGCATGGCTGTAATCTGCTTGATAGTCTCAGCAAAGTTTGGTATAAACCAACGCAGAAAGTTGATTTTACCAATGAAATATTGGACATTCTTTTTACTCCTAAGCAGACTTATCTTCAATATTGCTTTTACCCCTTCAGGGTCAATCCTTATACCATCAGCAGAAACTAAATGGCCAAGTAATTTGCCTTCCTGTACAGCAAAGTGTGACTTCTTTGGATTCAAGGACAAACCAAATTTTCTGCATTTTAAGAAAGTCTATTTCAAATGTTTTAGATGTTCATCATCTGATTGTGAAAATACAATAATATCATCTAAGTAAATTACCACAAACTTGTCCTTTTCTCCGACAAAAACTATATCCATCGCCCTCTGAAAAGTTGCTCCAGCGTTCATTAGACCAAAAGGCATCTTATCATACATGAAAGTTCCCCAGGGAGTGGTAAAAGTTGTTTTCTCCTTATCATCAGGATGCATAGAAATCTGATTGTACCCTGAGAAATCATCAACCATAGAAATCATTTGTGCCCCAACAACCTTTTGCAATATTTGCTCAATTTTAGGCAGAGGATAATTATCTTTTAGTGAAGATCTGTTCAAGTTTCTAAAGTCAACACATAATCTGATTTCTCCGTTCTTTTTCCTAATGGGAACTAGATTAGCCACCCATGAAGAATACCTGAGAGGAACAATGATCTTGGCATCTAATAACTTCTTCACTTCTTTTTCAATAACAGAAAACAAGGCTGGATTAATCCTCCTTAATTTCTGACGAAAAGGTTTAACATTTGGTTTTATAGGGACTTTATGTTGTATATAATTCCAGTATCATATGTTCTTAATTCTTCATAAGACCATGCAAAGACATCAACATGTTCCTTTAACAATTTTATATACCTGTTTCTCTGTTCAGCTGTAAGTGTTTTCGAAATTTTCACCATTCTAGGATGTTCTGCAGAGCCAATGTTACAATCCACCGCATTCTCTTATGAAGACTGCACAACAAGTTTTAGGGGTGTATCATCTTTCGAATATACTCTTTCTAAAGGTACCAAACCATTTGGGATGAAATTACCTTTTAGTTCAATGATCTTGTGTCCAGCTATTTCAT
The DNA here is from genome assembly GCA_001517045.1 of Pseudotsuga menziesii. Classification (NCBI taxonomy): domain Eukaryota; kingdom Viridiplantae; phylum Streptophyta; class Pinopsida; order Pinales; family Pinaceae; genus Pseudotsuga; species Pseudotsuga menziesii. Next base: position 391,058 of record LPNX011234018.1, read on the forward strand.
TTTCAGCAATCTCTTCCACATCTCCATCCTCATCATCTTCCTCTTGATCAATTAGGGAATTAGAAAACTCATGTGTAAGCTCCAAAAACCTTTTAATTTCAATGTCATCTCCAAACACTCTCCACTGCTTTACATTATCAGGTACATATGGTCTGTACCTAACCTCAATGGGATATCTCAACTGTGTGGTTTTGGTAATTTTAAAATGTGTAGCAGCTAAGGCCAATGAATCTGCAGTTTGATTATGGTCTCTTGGAATATAGATAATGTTAAAAGCTACAAAATAATTCTCAATCATGTCCCATACCTCATTTTGATAAACTTTCAGCAAATCCTTTTTCACTTGATAGTTGTTCCTCACCTACTGAACAACTAACTTGGAGTCGCCATATGCAGAAATCTGTTGAATGCCTAAATCCTTGGCAGCCTTTAATCCTAACAGCAAAGCTTCATATTCAGCAGTATTGTTCGTAGTAATGAATTCTAATTTATACATCAGCTTTACTGTTTCACCTCCAGGGGATATGAGAAGAACCCCTGCTCTAGCACCTTCTTTACAAGATGATCCATCAAAGTATAATTGCCAAAGCTCATCCTCTTGTTCCTTACTGCATTTAACTGGCTGGTCCTTTTCAACCTATAACAAACCAGCAGTATTGTCATCATCACTAAAATGTAACATGCAAGTACCCAGATCCTTATCAACAGCATACAGAGGATGGTTGGTAGGGTTCTTGTCATCTGTTACAATATAGGCAAACTGAAGCTCTCTATATAGCCTTCTGTTTTCTCCTCCAAACACAGGAATGGTAGCATATGATAAATCCATTTGTAAAGTTCCACCAACTTTCTTTGCCCAGGACCTAGAGAGAAGTAACCCAAATTTAGGTGTAATATCAGCTACCACCACATCCATGATTACACTTTTCATTGGTAATTGAGCTAAACTGACAACCATGTATTTAATCACACCTAAACACTTCACAGCTCGTGAATCAAATGCATACAGATCATGATAGGGTTTGGTTATACTCAGACCTAAAGCCTCCATGACAGCCTTTGGCATTGAATTGTGTGATGCTCCTGAATCTAACAAACAATTATGTATCATTTGTTCATGGACTGTCAGAGTAATGTAAAATGGAGGTGAAGCACCTGCTTCATAGGCTCAGTTTTTTCAGCCAAGGCTGATCCAATAAAAATATTAGGATTTTATTCTTGCAAATTCACTGTATCATAAATAGGCTGATTGTTTGCTGAATTAATTATTTTAAGAACTAATTCTTTATAAGAAGGATTTTTCATTAGTTCAGTTAAAGGAACATGAATCTTTAACTTGCCTAATTCATTTTCCAGATTAAAATTTTGCACAGTTTTATATAACTCTTCAACCTCCATGTTCTTCTTTTGCTTTTCTGGAATTTGTTTTTTCTCTCACACAGGATCAGATTGCTGCTTAGCAGGTACAACTACCTTCTTCTTTGGGTTTTGTACTACTTGTTTTGGGCCGGACCTCAAATTCACAATCTTCTTGGGTTCATTTTGACAGACATCAGCAGTTACAGCAGTCATTTTCAGACTCAAATCATCCTCTGTTTCAAACATATCAGCATCATAGTATTCTACATTTAAAAACTCCTCTTCAGTGACAAAACCCTCATACAATATTTCTCCAAAATAGTTCATATCGTGATCTGTGTCTTCAAATAGCACTTCTTCATCAATCTCTTCTTCATCAACAACATTGTTATGAAGAGGTGGTGGTACTCTTTGGTCCTCAGTTTCTCTCCTTTCTCATTGAATATCATTATTTCTTTGTTCTCTAGGTATGAAACATGGAGCAAATTGTCTTCTGAATTGGTTCTGATTGTTAGGGTTTCTTTCACCTTCTTGAACAGCCTTGTTGGAATTTCTTTCTAGTTCTAATTTGTTTAATTTTACAGTCAAAATCTTCACCAACTTGGCCATCTCATCAATTTTCCCTTCTGCAGAATGAGAAGCTGAACCTCCTGGAGCTGCTTCCTTCTTTCCTTTCCTGTCATACATCTTCTGAGCTGTTTCCTTCTTCAATCTATTGGAAGCCAATATGGACTCCACCTCCAACGCTGCATCCTGCATGTTCAGCAAAGAAACGGGTCTTCTTTCTCTTAGTAGTAAGGAAAATTCATGATCGAAAGCATTTGCATATGTAAGTTTTGCAGATGTTTCTGAAGGCTTTATTTCTGCAGGAATTCTGTAGTACATTTTGTTAAATCTCTTTGAAAAGTCTGCAATGGTTTCATCCTTGTTTCTCCTAAGGGCTCCAAACTCAGTTATATAATAAGTATGGTCTTTGGTGTCACCCCATTGTCTCATGAAGAGGTCCTGAAGCTCTTCTATGATGGTGATTGAATTAGCAGGCAGCTCCCTAAACCATTTTCTGACATCTCCATCAAGGCTCTACACAAGCATTCTCATCCGTACGTCCTTAGCTTCAATGTTTTGGTTATCAGCATACCTAAGAAAAGCTTCCCAGTGCTCTTCAACTGTAGTTTCACCCTGTCCATTAAACCTAGGGAGGTATTTCTGATCGTCACCTCCAGGCAATGCATTTAAAGGGTGAGGCAAAACCAATGGTGCATATCTAGCTGCAACCATTCGGTCCATCATGTCTATTGGCTGATTTTGGGCTGCCATTTTAAGGTTGATTGACTTTGGTGATGGAGAGATTTGGCTAGAACTTCGCTGAAAAGGGGTTTTACCTACTTTCAAATGAAATAGAGGTATCTTACCAGGAGATACTGTTTTAGCTTTTTTCTGAAAGATTGAGGATCAGTGAAAACTTGAAAGTTACTGACAGGAATTATAGGCTTTGACCAAGGTGAAGTTTCTTCTTCTTTTCTCAAAACAGATGAAAGTGATGAACCATCCAATTGGTCAAGGTCACATAGGGCTGGTAATGATTGAGACCTTCTAATCTTCCTTGTTGTTTTCAATATCTGTTCTGGGTCTGAAACACCCTGCTGCAAAGGTGAAATAGGTTTCTTTCTAGTTCCAATTCCCCTAGTAGCCACTGTGACAAACTGGTAAAAAGTAGTCTTAAAGATATGTTGGTTTAAGTCCACCTCTTAAAACCAATGAAATGATAAATATCCCAGGATAAAATTTGTTTTCAACTTCGTTCCCCGGCAACGGCGCCAAAGATGTTTATGTCAGAAATTGTTTCCAGACTACAAGAAAACAAGCCAACATAATCTCAAATATTTCAATCAAACAGAACTAGGTTTTTAGGGTTTTTAAAGGGTTTTCTGGTTGTGAAGTTTGGTGACAAGAGGGAATGCATTCATAACCCAAATAAGAACTAAATCACAAGTAAAGAAAAACTGAGATGCATAACATAATAACCATGTATCCAATAGGAAAAAAAAAACACTGAAGTTCATCCACAAATGGCAAGCACTACAAGCATAAAAACTATAAACTAGCAAGGAAATTACCAACTGTGTAGCTAAAACAAGCTATAAATGAAGCCAGAGAACAGACTGAAGGGTAAAATGGAGCATATATTTCATAATCAGTTCTTCAAATACACATGAGAGTCATTTACTCAGCTTATCAACAAGTCAGGAGACCTCCTCTAGCCAGCCAAAAAATCGAACCCTTAGTCCTCTTTGTGACATACATTAATACTATCTTTCAAAATTCAGTTAAAGACTAAACCCTAACTGCTTTTCAGCCTACTCATCGATATGGATTCATCAAAAAATAATTACAAAAATGAAATATCCTTCAAAACATAACAAATAACTATTTTTGTTAACAAGCCTCATAGATCTTTAGCTGCCTCTGCTAACAAAGCTATCCCTTCTAAGGCCTGGGCCGTTCTCCTAGCCTTCAGCTGCTCTGCTTCCATCTTTGTCATCTTGCTAGTGAGCTCTTCATTTTTTTGCTGTAGATCTTTGATGGTCTGTTTTAACATTGTAAATTGTGACTCTGTATTTATTTTTCTTTTTAGTGCCTCTTTTGAGACTGCAATTAGCTCTTGATAGTGGTTATTCACCTCATCTAGATCTTCTCTAAGTCTTCTAGTGGCCATAACCAAACCATCATTTGTTTCTTGCATATATTCTACCTAATGTTTATACTGCTTTATAGTTCTCTGTAAATTTTCTTTCTCTGAATCAAATGCTTTATTTCCTGTTGTACTTTGCAGCTCATTAGGAAGCCATGGAATGTTAAGTCTCCTGTAGATTTCTTCATCTTCTGGTAGCAACTCTGTAGGAGTCTCATGAAAACTTAGGTTTTCTTTAGTCTCAGTTTCACAAGGAACATTTTCATCAACCATCAGCTTGTTTTCTAAGTGAGAAACCTCTATCTCACCTTCATGTTGCTCCTTTAATATTTGGCCTCGTATTTCTAAAAATACATCAGACAGTTTGGTCTCAGTAAGGGTAGATTCTTCTTCTAATTTCATTGGTTTTTTCCCTTTGTTGTCACCCTTACCAACATCCATCTTTTCATCAGAGGAGGAGTCATCAATCACAGTTACCCCCTCTTTATTCAATTTAGGGTTTAGTAATTTCTTCATGTTTAGCCTGAGCTTGTTTATGGGTCTAGTCTTTGGTCTCCACCCAGGAGCAAGTTCTCCTACCATTTTTAAATTTTTACCCTGATGGATGACAGAGGCAAATTCCAAAACTTTAAGCTTATTTTTCTTTGGTACTGCTATCCTATCTTCCTGACTGTGAAATTCTTTTTTAGTGTCAACCCTAGTTTTATCAATGACAGGAAGCTTATCCTCCTCCAACAGGTATGTTTCATCCTCTGACAAGACTGTAATTGGACTTTGCTTTTGGATTTTAGTGTCTTCTTCATCACCTAAAACCTTCTGTGTAAGTACAATCTTATCATCAATGAATGTCTCTGCTAGTGCATCATTCTGAACAGGCTGAGTCTCCTTATAAACAAACTACAAATCTTTGTTCTCACTGTCATCTAGATGTTGCTTAGATTCACAATCTTCTTTTGCAGGTTCCGCAACTTCCTCTAATTTGACACTATCTTCATTTCCAACCTTTATTTTCTGTCTCAATTTTTTGATCAAGGTTTGTCCTTTATCAGCTTGCTTTCTAGTAGACTGTCCTTATTGACTATTCTGAAACCCTGACCAAAAAAGGAAAAATTCCCAAGTTTTTCCTTCTCTCTGCAAAACACAGTTGGTAATTTCATTGCTGGTTTATAGTTTTTATGCTTGTAGTGCTTGCCATTTGTGGATGAACTTCAATGTTTTTTTTCCTGTTGGATACATGGTTATTATGTTATGCATCTCAGTTTTTCTTTACTTGTGATTTAGTTCTTATTTGGTTTATGAATGCATTCCCTCTTGTCACCAAACTTCACAACCAGAAAACCCTTTAAAAACCCTAAAAACCTAGTTCTGTTTGATTGAAATATTTGAGATTATGTTGGCTTGTTTTCTTGTAGTCTGGAAACAATTTATTGCATAAACACACATGTCGCACTTTGGGTGATCCCCGTAGGTCAATGTGTGTGTAAAGAAATTGTTAGCATTCTTCCATGGCGGTTATCTATGGTTGGGGACAAAGGTACCTATTACAGTCGGTTTGATATCCCAAATCACTGGCTTACCTGAAGCAGGGGTCGACCCATCCCAATACTTCACAAGGAAGGATAACGACAATAAGTTGGCTACAAGATTGTAAAAGAAGTGTGGCGTGGTAAAAGACAAAAGGGCGTACATCATCTGTACTATCAACGACCAGACAGTCAGAATTAGAGCAAAGTTGCTGGAAATAAAGGTAGTGCAGAAGAAAAGTCTGAATTAGTGCACATCGAGGGTTATCGCATGCGTTGAGCAGTGCGTAGCAGGTGTACAAATGAATTGGTCCCTATTTTTGCTGAACAGACTGATGGAGGATATCATATTGGTGCAAGAGTTGGGGAAGTCGTTCACTTACTCGTGGTTGTTGATACTCATCGCACTGGTTGGTTGGATGGAACCAACACATTATCAAGGAATGGAGGTTGACAATGCCAACATTTTCAGAGGAGTGTGGTATAAGAACCTATGTGTGCTCAACAACAAGGAGAGGCGAACCGACAATAACATCCATTTTTATTTTTACTTGGATGCACTACGGGATGCAGTAGTGAAGATTTCGCGACTCACAGATGAATTCGCGAACAAGTATCGAAAGATTGTGTGGTTTGAAATGGGGTCGCATGCCGTATACATTCAGGCGCGACAAGATCTAGAGAATCAGTGGTTGACGACACAATTTAAGCTGACCGAGGAAGAGTTGGATGCCATTATAGCAAAAATGGCCAATAGAGTGGAAAAAAGTCGGTAAGTGAGGAGGACTTGTCGGACCCAGGAGAGGGACCACCAACAGATGTATCGCTAAACCGAGAGTTGCCTAAGGATTTAGAAGAGGAAGACAATTCACAAGAGGAGGTATCATCCGCAACCCCAACCAAATTAGACCTAAAAACACAACAAGAAGAGCAGCGGACGAAGCGTGGTTTGGAGCAGGGCAAAGGGAGTAGTACTGCATGGCTCTCTAATGAACAAGTGAACAAGGTAGTAGTTGCAATCACCATTGCAACCAACGAGAATACTACTAAGCTAACACAACATACAATAGGGTACTTCCATCAGGTTACAGGGTTGCTGCAAACACTGACAAACCTAGTACTAGAAACGAGGGTACAACATGAGGGTGCGTTGCAAAGAGCAACCAAGGTAGACATGGGAAAGAAAGTGCGGTTGGTACAAATTATACCACAAGCAATTGCGATAGGGAGTGAGGATGCAGACACGACGCTAAAGGGGTTCAACTTGATTGGTTTCGACCTCAACGAACTCCCAATGCACATGTGGACACGCGTCCAGATGGCAGCAATTGAATAAATTAGAGACCAAGAGGAGACATTTCATGATCAATTGGTCCAGTCTAAGCAACAAGCGGAGAGCGCTGAAACAAAACTTCAATGCCTACAGATGGAAAAGGAGGCAGTCCTCGATGAAAGGACAAAGGCATCTGATGACATGAAGAGACTAGAGAGAGCAATCTCAATGACCTGCAAAGAGATTCCAGACATTACTCTGGAGATGTTTGCGGAAGTGAAAGTGTTGCGATTGGGAAAAATTGTCGTTGATATGAGCAAAGAAAATAAGGAGCTGCAAGTTCGAATGTTACCAAGCACACCACCAAAGCAACTCATGACAATAAGAGGAACAATTGAAGACACCGCAACAAAAATTGTGGAATGTGAAAAGGCAGTCCAGATGATAGCATAAGAAATCACGCAATTTGGTGGTAGTTTGGTGCAAGACGAACAGTTGCACCTATTGGAGGCACAAATTGGTGAGGCAGAAGTGCAACTGAAAGCACTATGGGGATCACTCAAAACGATGCCCCCACTTGTGCAGGTCACCAAGGTAGCATAGCTCAAAGAGTTGCAATATCACGTCAATAAGGCATGTACAAGGCACCAGAGGAGGTCGACACAGCTGGATGAATTATAAGGTGCAACTGAGCAAATGATGCTCAAATCCATGGAGGAAACCACAAGAACGAAGGTAGGCTTAAGCGAAGTGCAAGATATGAATGAATACAACCCAATGGAACAAGAAGTAAACTAGTGCGCAACACTCTGAAAGACAGTCAAGGAAGTTGTTGATCAAGTTAAAAGTGAATATGACACCTTCAAGACGAAGCTTAACGAACCACTGATTTCCAGCTAAAGTGGCTCAAGGGTGAGCCACAAGTTTGTGTTGGGGGGCTGTTGGAAAGAGAGTAGGAGGCACAAAGTGCACTTCCATAATCAACAAAAGGGACATCGACACAAAGAAGAATCGACCGCGGCGAAAGGAAGAATCGACAAGTTAGGAAATTTTGGTCAAAATAGTTAGGATATTGGTCAAGTGGACCATTTTGTAATGACTTAATAACTCTATAAGTAGAATTAGAAGTATTATGATTAGGGGAGATCAGAAAGAGGAGAAGAGATAATATAATTCGGAGGAATGAATGTATTTTCTGGTCAGAGGCTAATCGACCAAGGAAGTTCTATCTTTTGTGATGTACATCTGGGATTAATGGATTGAAGACTTTGTCGCCGACATAATTATGTTTATTGTTTGTAGTTTTGTGAGATGTGTTCAATAATGAATCATGTGAAGTCTAAAATGTTGCGATCTCTGTGCTTTATGGTTAAATATGAATAATGCTAAATTTATTGGTTTGCTATATGTCGATGTTTTTCTACTCTGAATATGAATCTGAATTATGATAACATGTCTTTGTTGATTTAAATCTGAGCTAGTATGAATGAATTGATCTGGATAATAGGTTAAGGGGGACCCTAGATCTCTAGATGTTGCGGTAGAATAACAGATAGTGCAGAATTCCTCTTCCCTTTGAGGAAACTTGGTTCCTGCATCCCTCCCTATGACATCTCGGGTGAGACTACACCTACTCCACGGGTGTTGCTGGATAGCGTAAAACCTGTCTAGGCCGATGTTTAGGGAGTTTGCGTCGATGGGTGTTGACAGAGCTGTGGATTTAACCCCTGTCGATAGGATAGTGTCAATATGCCAACTAGGATTGGGAAACACTGAGTCATACATTAACTTAGTTAGATCAAGTAAATTCAATGTTTCCAAGAATGGTATCTTTATCTTTGTTATCGCAAGGGTGTAGCTTAAGTAGCAACTCGATTGAAAATGAGATGATATGTTGTAATAGAGGTAACGAGGTCAAAATACCTTGTCTTACTTGTGCCCCATGCTTGAAGGATGTATGGGTTCACCTAGGGGTATAGTTCTAGCATATAGGATTGGACCCCTGGACCCCATGTGTGTGTGTATACACACACATATATGTATATATACATATAAATGTGTGTATACATATAGATGTGTGTGTGTGTGTGTGTGTGTGTGTGTGTGTGTCTATATATATGCACATATGTGCATATATGCCATATGCACACACACACACACACACACACACACACACACACACACACACACACACACACACACACACACACACACACACACACACACACACACACACACACACACACACACACACACACACACATAAGACCATCGGGCATAGAATAGATAGTGAAAGGGTGTACTATTAAGGCACTCATTTCATAAGTTCAATAGTTCAAAACTCTATGGGTGCGAGCCTTACAAAAAATAAACTTGTTATGTGCTATCGGATTCCAATTCCCAAGGGCTTGTCCTGCCCATTGATTAGTGTTAACGAAATACTTTTGTAACATGAGGACCACCAGGGACCATAAAATAATTGTGTTGATGTCCATGCATGTGACCATAGCTAGGTTGAGTTTGGAAAAATTGTGTGGAATATCCACCAAACATGCCCCCCATTCCAAGGACAAGCATGCTAACTTAAGGCATATTCAAGTTTGAAAAATGTCCAATGCTCATGGTTCCCATTCTAGGGCTAGACATGCTAACCTATGGCATATTGAATCCCAAAGTAGTTTTAGCACCCATTCCCCCCATTCTATGGAAAGGCACATTACCTTGAGGCATATTGGAATCTAAAGTATCTCATGCATGCATGCCCCCCATTATGGGGAAATGTATACTGCCCTAGGGTATGTTGCAGCCTAAAGTATCTCCGATGCTCATGACCCCATTCCTGGGAAAGGCACACCACCCCGAGGCATACTAGAGCCTTAACCGACTCTAATTATTGTAGAATGGGTTGGCATATGCATGTGTCTACCTTCAAATGCAAAAGAATTAAAAGGAGTTGCGAGATCACCACCAAAGGTAGTGAAATTGGAAGTGACATGGTGTATTCTATAAGGTGTCAATTGGAATCTGAGTAATGACATCCCAAATGAGAAGGGATTTGTACCTTGTGGCATAGAGACTAGATTTCCAAACCCACAAATATAATTATTAGTTGAAGGAATTGATCCTCCATTACATATTTCAGGTGATGGTGGGAACCATGTTAATTCTATTACATATGAAATGGTAGGATTAACCCCTCCAATAGGGTTAGTGGTCGTAGGGGTTGGAATGAACCCAATTGTAGGTATATCTACCATGTCACTTCCATTGGACCACTTAGATGATGGATTTTAAAATGTTATTGAGTGATGATTTTCAAACCCATGGGTTTGGACAAATGATAGACTCAGAGGTGGGTTTAATCCCTTGTTGGGATCGAAGATATCCTCAAAATCAATCAGACCTAAATCCTCTTGAGTAGGATGATTTGTACCTATTTCAAATAGGTTAAAATAACCATCTAAACCACTAAGGTTACCTTCTTCAGACAACTTATAAGACTCACTAGATATAGATTGTATTTCCTATTCAGTATGATTGTTTACAAGTTATAGGATTTCTTCCTCTTCCCCCTGTAGGGGTGGATTACTATGATCTAGTAACCTTTTAGGTGAGATTTTTTATCATTCTGGACCAACAAAGAGGTTGATCGACCACTTTGTCTTACACAAACACAAAGGAATAAATTTTAACAACCGACTTATAACAAACCCACACTCACTATAAATTCATGAAATATTTAAAACAAACATTCCTACACTTCAAAATATAAGCATAAGATGATTAATAATTGGTGCCAATCATAGAAGAGCCACATAAGGTATTTTTGAAGGTTGCCTTGGGATGATCAGGGCTCAATTCCAACCAATGAAACTTTAAATCAAATAGTTATGTTAATTGTCACGCATTGAATTGCTAGGGGTACAAGTACTCAATTCCAATGAATACTCTCCCAAGTATTTGAAATTGACATTCTACATTTGTATCAAGTACCATAATAGTTTCCCATTGCAGTCACCTGAGTTGAACCTGGGAAGAGAAACTATGGATACCACTTCACACTAGGCAATAGGGTGAAAATATCATTGGAAAGGGCTTCTGCAAACGGGAAGAGAACGTATGACTAATTCCTAGACATAAAAATTTTAGTATAGTAGTGGTGCCACCCTTAGGACTTGCCACAACTGAATAACTCCCATACACGCATAACCCCACTAACTCAAGTGATAGGGGATAATCTAACCACTTGAACTAGATTAACCTACAACTTGGTGCTTGTGTTAGAGGCGATTTCCTAACACTTACATCGTGTTACTTGTGGATTTCACACTCTTTAGTCAAATCCTAGTTTCATTTCAACGACCTTAGAGAAATTTACTCTCCAGCCTACTACCAAGTCCCCATAACTTAGGCTACTTGTTGGTTTCTAATACATAAAAAGACCTTGTTCTTTTTATTGTGCAACTGCTTTTGAAAAATTATGAAATTGCTCAAGAATTATAAGCGATAAGGATTTACAAATTCAAACACCATTGAGGATTTTCAATTAAACTAAATCATTACTATCCTCTACGAGAAGATAAGACATTCAAATTTTCTAACAACCACTCCTTTTATTTGTTTCAAAATTACTCCTTTTGTTATAATTCAAATGAACCAATCCAACATTTACCTTTTAACATGAAAATGAAACAAATACCTACATCTACTCATGCAAAATAAATTCAATTACTTAACTTCAAAAGGCCATAGTTTATTATTTTAAGCCCTAGAAGGTGTACATACATGTTACATAAGGCGGTTGTGTATGTACACGACTATTCAAAACAAAAAACATGTATGTACATGGTTGAGTAGAATACTACCCATGTTTGTACGTTGTTCTAAAATAAAACAATGTATATCACAACCCATGTATGCAAAAAACAAGCCAAATAATTTTTTTCTTTAAAGCAGCTTTGGTCTAACTTAGAGAAGATTCAAGAAATGACTAACATCAAACACAGAGACATGAATACTAAAGAAAAACTCAACCCTACAATGAATTGTTTGATGAGTTTGCATCCCCAATGGAGTCACCATTTCTCTTAAGGGAATTTTCACTCACCTAAATAGCTAGGGTTGGGGCTACCGCAAATAGGGGAAGAACTTAATCTAATTTTCTACTTTACCAACAATGATTGAATCCAAATAGATGGTAGCATGTACTTACTTGGATCCATATGATTGAATCCTTACAAGTTTGTGGCTATGGTTCTTGTCTTTCATTCATTCTTGAAATCTTCATGCTCCTACATTAAGAAACAAGCAAATACCCTTCTCAAATGCTTTTAATTATCAAACAACAATGATAAAAGAAATAACTTGAATTCATAATTGAACAAAGTAAACCAACATGTAAAAATCTACATCGGTTCAATCATCCAAATAATTATTCATAAACAAGTTACAATGTAAATAAGATTGGTTTGGGGGAGGGAAAGAAAAGTGATCTTGTATTACTCAAGAGACAAACTGAAATGTATAATGTATACTTGACTTTATAATGACGTATCTCCATCACCAGTATGGATTCTCCTATGTTCAGGCCACTGATAAGACTACTTCCACGATGTTCCTTGAACGATAGGTAAAAAGGATTAAGTATGACTATCCCCACTAACTTTTAGGAACAAGGATGACTTAGCATGAATGAGGGGTTGAGGGGAAGAGTATTATAAAATCCTAGAGGAATGCTCTTGATTCTATTTATCCAACATATACTTGTTATGATAATGGTCCCCATCCTTCCATTTTAGGCTTCTTTTATACTTTGATGTAAGTGGTTTAGGCGGTTTGTTCAAGTGTAACTAGGTCCATATCAAACTCCAACTATCCAAACCATATGTGGAAATTACATTTTCTTTCTTCTTTTTCAAATTTCATGAGGTGTACATGTGTATATGCTTGTTGATAACTGACTAAGCACCTACATAAGCCAAAAATGATTTTTCGAAGGATTTTTCCCACAATTTGATGTAGGAGGGGGATGTAGGAGGCTCTTGAGATTTACTGAGTAAAATAATGCTATAACACACAAGGAAATTCATAACATAGAGGGATATCTTATACCATGGCAGTAGAAGAGAAGTCCTTTGTGTCCCTTTACCTGTTCCTTTGACTATTTCACCACCCATGAGAAACTCTCCCCTACCTGATTTTATTGATGTTTTTATGTTCAAACCATCCCTCACTAGTTTGGAAAATACCTATTATTATAAATAATTTCCTCATCTATCTAGATTCTCAGGCCTATCACTTATGCAACTAAGAAATTGTATGATAGGGAGGGAAAACTCCATTGTGATGTCTTTATTGCTCCTTTGCAGCTTTTCAAAACATGTCGTCCATCCTACCTCATAAAAAATCCTCTGCACTTTAGGGTTTCAATTGATTGAGTTTGTATTCTCGAGTTTAGTTCTCATTGGAGGTCCTGCCATTGTGCCAAGGGATGAGTACTAAGGCAAGTAAGAGGATGGTTGAAGGGATCAAGAAGTTGTGAATCTCTAGTTGTGGCCAAGAAATGGTAACTCGAGGATAAATTTTACCAAGGAAGGAGATCGTGAGATACGGTGTTGGGTTGTCCAACAGAATCATTATTTAAAAAAAACGGTGGCAGCGTACTTCAATCATAATTTCAAAAGTCTCCATAGAGACATGGGAGCATATTTTTATCACTATGATGGTGCCCTATCAATCTGTAGTGTCCGCATCATTTTAATGATCCGCAGTTTCTAACCATGCAAAATATTTGGGTTGGGTTTGGCCAAGTTTATCCTCCTCTACCAAATATAGAGGAAATTTGATATCAGTTATAGCATCCCCCCCCCCCTCCCACGTGTGGAATTATGTGCTCGTCCTCGGGTTGATGGAGGGTAATGTTATGCAGGGTTTCCATGGGAACATTATTAATTATTATCACATTTGTTAATTACTTATGAATAAGGGGATGTACCTACTTGGGATAACCTACGAGGACCATAAGTGTTGATTTGTGGTACATTGGAGTTGTCAAGCTGGGAATACATAAAAAACAATAGCCATATTTGAAGTGGTCATTGAAAACATTCTGGTGATAGGAAATGTCAGAAGAATTGCAAATGGTTTCATAGTAATGAAGATATATACATTGTGGATAAGCTGGTGTTGCAAAGAGTTATGCAGTAGAGAAGTATGCACTACATAGAGTTATGTAGTTGGGAATTCCATATTAAAGAGATTTCTATAGTGGATAAGTATGCGTTGTAGAGAGTGGTGTAGTGGAGAGGTTTGCGCTACAGAGAGTTATGCAGTGGAGAAGTATGCCCTATGCAAAAAAGATTGTCCTTGTGGTATCAAAATTGTAGAGTTGATCAAGACATGAATTGTTCTTTTTACTTTCTAGTGTCCAATTGTGCCTCAAAGTAAGTTTTCACAGTTATATATATATATATATACACATATGTATATATACACATATGTATATATACACATATGTATATATATACATATGTATATATATACCCAATTGTGCCTTTGAAAGAGGTTTTCACAGTCATACTCTTTTTATTTTTAAACATTTTTAGGAAATCACTTTATTTCTTATGTTGTATCCATAATCTCTATATCTTTATTGCACCAACAAATTGCAAGGTTCTAAGTAAGTTCATCCTTTGAAAAGGGTCTCCTATATGGTCTCAAATGATGACCATAGGCCATAAAGGGAATCCAATCTTCATGAATGGTATGTAGTTTTACCGGCCCATTGTCGTATATCGTGTCAATCTCATATGCTCATAACCAACAGGTATAAGTCGTTCCCTTAAAGTCCTTAAACTTGGAATCATAAAGAAGTGCCTAATCTCTTACTTGAAACTTCTTACTCTTGATGAATTGGTCATGCCATTTATCTCTTTGTTGTTTAACAACAACAACATGATGTAGAGAACTTAGAAAATCTCTTCCAACTCATTGATCTTGTTTAGGCACTTTTGTTGTGCTTCATATAAGTCCATGCCTAATTGTAATGTAGTTCTCAATGCCTTCACTTACATCTCAATAGGGAATCAGCAGGGTAAATTTTGCCATATACAAGTTCATAGTCAGTAAAACATGTGGTGTTTCTCCATGTAGTACGGTAAGCCCAAATATCTTTTGGAATTTTGTCATCGCAATCTTTGATATGTAGTTGGACCATCTTAGTTAATATGGATTCCAGAATCCCATTGGTACCTTCAAATTTCCCACAGGATGATATGGGGTGGTTATCATGTGCTTCATAAGATATTGATTTATGCTTCATATGATATTGATTTATGACGGCCTCAATAAGTTTGAAGTGAACTATGAACCACCATCTATGACTATCTTGTAGGGTTAACCTTGTCTTAGGAATGAGTCAAAGGTGGTTTAGGTCTAGCACATGGTTTGGGAACATGGTTTCTTGTAGCACATGGTATTGGCCCAAGGTACTATATGTAAATAATCCTTTATAAAGATTGAGGAGGCTCCACTATAAAGTGGCCTGGAGATGAGTAGTGGCTAGATCACTTGGCCTGTCTTGGTCGTTGTAGTTCAATGGAGATAATAGATCTATTATGGTGGTTTTCCCAGTTTTGGATTTTACAGGTAAATGTTGTGTGTCTATATTTAACAGTTGATTGTATATTTTATTTCTATTGAAACTTATTATATTTTAATGCTCATAAATCCTAATAAGTGGTAACAGAGCCATGGTTTGGCATATAGTTGTGCTTGTTGTGTTGTACCTAATTTTTTGAATTAATTGTGGGGTGCATGATCAGTGGTACCTGACACCCCAACATTTTTAGTTCCTATTAAAATGTGATTTCCCAGGTGCTTAGAAGCATGAAAATTGTGTATCCCTCTTATGTGCAAAGAAGGGATGTGGCATGAAGTTGTGGAATGAACCACTGGGATAGGTACAAGGGTGGAAAGTGTACTCGTAGCCTATATTGATGTGGAATCGGAGAGGTTGAGTCTTCGATTGTGGGAGGACTGTGAGATGGTTTAAAATCGATTTTGGGACTAAGATTGATGAACCGTGTAGCTGAAGAGAATTCATAGAGAGTCGGTGGTTACATTGGTTGATGACCCATGTAATCTAGTAGATGGATTCTTTTTATATGGACATCAATGAAAATTTTGTATGAAGGTAAAAAGTAGGTATGGAACATGAGAAAGCAAGAAAGAGAGAATGAAAAAGCGGGAGGATGAAGCAATGGATGGTGATGGCGTAGTCACCATGAAGACACATAAAAAAAATTAATGGAGCTGTTTGCATGTAAATGGGCATATGGTTGTAAGACCCGGTAAGGCATGCATACCCCTAGTAACTCACCGGTAAATTCGGGAGATATACCTAGGTAATAAGGGGTGTATATGAGATCCCTAAGTTAAGCTTAAAAGTGGGATTGTTAGGGTTAACCTTTACTCGATAATGAGTCAAAGGTGCTTTAGGTCTAGCACATGGTTTCTTGTATCCCATGGTATTGGACTCAGGTATTGCATGTAGATAAGACTTCATAAGGCTTGAGGAGGCTTCATTGTAAAGTGACATGGAGGTGAGCGATGGCTAGATCACTGGGCCCGACTTGGCCAGTTTAGGTCAAGGGAGATAATAGATCTATTATGGTGGTTTTTCCTAGTTTTCGGTTTTTCATGTAAACATTGTGTGTCTATCTTTAATGGTTTCTTGCATGCTTTATTTCTCTTGCAATTTATTATATTGTAATGCTCCTAAATCCTAATATATCTCCCATGGAAACCCAAATTGGATGAATATTTCTCCATCGATAATTTTTTATATTGCTTTCTCTATGGCTCTTGGGAGTGCCTTGGATTCTACCCATTAATTAGTAACATAATCTGTGCAAACCAAAATATAGGTCGTTTTTGTAGATGGAGGTTTAATGGGCCCTACAAAGTCTAAATCCCATTTCTTGAAGGGCTCTGCCATGAGATGGGTTTGAAGAGGTATTTTATTTGACTAAACTAGTCCTCCTCTTCTCTGGAAACTATCATAACTTTTCATGTATTCTCATGCATCTCAAAAAATAGTGGGCTAGTAATACCCTAGATGTAGAACTTTGTGAAAAGTCATTTTGTTGGTGATGGATCCCCCCATAGGGCTCATCATGAAAATCCCTTAGGATATTATAAATTCCATCCTATCTGACACAATGCCAAATTATCAAATTCGGCTTAGTGTAAAATAAGTAGTCTTCTATCTAGGAATAACGACTACTTAGCTGAATAATTCGTTGTTACTCTTTCAATGAAAGACGCGTTGGAATTTTCCCTGCAACCAAGTAGTTAGCAATATTTTCAAACCACAAAGTCTTATTAGTAAATGCAAAAATATGTTCATAGAGGAATGTATCTTTAACAAGATGTGCATCACCATCATTGGTAATCCTATAGAGGAATTCTACAACAAGGTTGTTTTTTCTAGGCCTATCCAAGATGGTAATGTACAATTCTTGTAATAACAACAACCACTTGGTCACTCGACCATTGGTAATGGATTTATTCATTAAGCAACAAATGACAGAGTTGTCTGTGTGTAGAATTACAGGATAACATATTATATAATGACATAACTTATTTATAGCATAAACCATAGCAAGGAATTATTTCTCTGTTAGTGTGTAATTCAATTCTGCATGAGCCAGATTCTTATTAATGAAAGATATGGCATATGGATTTTTTCCTTCTCATTACCAAAGTGCTACTCCAATGGTAGTGTTCAAGGAATTTGTGGATACATGAGATGACAGGGAGCAACTAGGTTCTCTCAAAACTGGTGATGTGGTCAATTTCTCTTTTAATGTTTCAAAAGCACGTTGACATTGATTAATCTAGGTAAAATGTTCATTTTTGGAAAGTAAAGAGAATAAAGGACATGCAATTTTTGAATAATTTTGAACAAACGATTGATAATAGACGACATGTCCTAAGAAATTATGCACCTCTTTATGTTTTTTTGAAATTGGCATATTAACTATTAATTCATTTTTCGCTGGATCCGTTTGAATACCCATAGAATAAATATGACGAAATATGATGACCTAAGATAATACCCTCAATTAGTAGCATAAATAAAATTTCATTGTTGAGGGACAAGTTTTCCTCCTTACATATTTTGAACATCTTCTCCAAATTAGTCAAGGATTTTCCGAATGCATCACCATATACAATGAAGTCATACATGTACACCTCTACATAGTCATGAATTAGATCTGAAAATATTGACAATTACCCAGTAAAGGTAGTTAGTGCATTACACAATCCAAAGGGGACTACCTAGTAGGAAAATGTTCTCCACGGGAAAGTGAAAGTGGTTTTATCTTGGTGTTAGCACTCGAAATTTACCACCGGTTGTGAAAGGATAATCCCAAGGTAACCACAAAACCAAGGTTTAGGAGGAAAGATGGCTTCTTTCCTTTTAGAGAGGGATCTCTCAATAGATAGACTCACAGGCCAGATGTATTTTAAAGATTTTTTTTTTAAAGTAACGATGGCTGAAGCAGGTGGTCATTGGGCATGGAGTCATATATGAAAAAAAAATAATGACAATGCATTTGAAATGGGAATTTAAATAGAGGCAAGGTAGATACTTTTCCATAGTCAAAATGTTGATTTTCTGGTGATAGGGAAGAACAAAGAAATAATCCATTAACATGGGCATCTCAGGATGAATCCAATGCTAAATTTAGTGGAAATAGTTTGTGAATGCTTGAAAGTAAAGGATTAGAGCATATGATTATGAATTCCAACTCAATATACACTCATTCAAACATGAAAAGAAAACAGAATGGAAAGGTAAACAGGAAACACATTCACATGAGGAAAGAAAATACAAACTGTGAGGTAAATAACACAAGAATCTATGCAAAACACCTACTTGGCTCTGAAATTTTTATTAATCTTGGAAATCTCTTACAATAACAGTTCTTCTCACAAGTTGTTTTTATACAAAAATGCTCCTTGAGCTGATAACTATTTCTATGCTAAAATAGGCAAAATAACTGCCTTATTACACTTGTCATTTGCTTCCTAACTAATTAACTACTTCTGAAATTTATTACATTTTCAAAATAAACTAGTCTTCAAAAACCTCTCGATCTCCTTTACTGATGTAATATGTATTTTGTTCTACCAAACTTCTCAATTGTTTTCCATTGGTCTACAGATGGAAACTATAGATTGGCCATTTCTTTATTCAATACTCGTAAATATACATGATCCACATAATAAATTGTTGGCAATTGGGAACAAACAACTCTGAAGGTGTTGATCATTTCAAAATCCACTTCTAGCTTATCAATCACAATTTTCCCAAACAGATACAGGTTCATATCTTGAAACTTTATATGATCCAATCTACATTTCACCAGCAAAGCTTGATATTCAACTTGGGGAAATAACCTACCATATTCTTCCCAAAAAGAAGGTAAACCTTTTTGAAATAAAGACACAAACGATCCCTTGAAGATTTTCACTTGATGTCGCATGATGTCAACTTTACCTTGCACAGTTTCTATGCGTTGGTGCTTTCCCACTACTTTTCTATCCCACGTGATTATGTCCTTAATTCCCATGGTCCTTAAATCCTCCTCTAACAAAGTATTCAAGAATTTGATTGTATTATTAGATGTATCTACAGGATTCTTATTTAAGGCTTCTTTTACTACAGTGCAACTCTGCTTAGCAACATTTATAACCATTGATTTGTCAACAATATAGTTTAAATAAGGCCTAAGCTTAACGGCTTCAGCTATGATCATATCCCAAATAAGATTCCTTGCTCCATGCCTTGGCAATTGCCCAGACAATTGCTTTACCAATTTATCATTTTTGTCTAGCAGTTCTTTATATTTATTTTCTAGTGCTTTTCTTCCCTCTTCCTTCTTTAGAACTCCATCAGCCACATTTTTAGTTTGACTCTTCAAGACAACAATTTCTAAGTCCCTCAAACTTACCTAGGACATAGCTTGCACAATAGATTATGTACTTTTTTGTGCAATAGGCTGAATTATACTTCATCTTTTTTTATTTTTAACCTCTATCTCTTTTTCCATAACATATTGCTTTTCTTTTAAAACATTTACTTTTTCAATAAAAAGAGCTTTCTCTTTCTCCCATTCAATCTTTTCAGCATCAAGCCTCAACAGTATTGCTTTGCTGTCATTTAGTTCATTAGCCAATAACTCTTTTTCTTTCTCCAATTCAGTTAATTCTGAAGCTTGAATTAATTGTGTAGCAGGGATCTTCAACTTTTTCTTCAGCAACTGAATGGTGTTTTCCTTTTGTGAAAGGATTTTCTATGTAACTTCTCCCTTGTTGGCTTCATTATCAATAGCTAGCAAATCTCCTTGAAGCTTCTTGATCTGCTATTGGCGTACCTTATTCTCTACCTTTTCCTGACTTAGTTGATTATCAATCTTAGTCTGTGTAGACTGCAATTTGGATACTTTCAAGGTAGCCTTCAACAAGTCACTATATATTACCTCTCTAATATGCTTGTGTAAATGAATCATGTCAGGAACATGGATATCTTTTAGATTTAGCCTCATTTCTGCAATCCTGTTCTTGGTGGAAACTGCCAAGTTCAAAGTGTTCTTAGCATGGCCTTTAACAGTCACCAAAGAGACCTCTTTACTAGATATTTTCCTAACATCATCATACAATTTTAGAGATTCATCCAAAGATGTCTCCCTATTATTTTTGTATTTATCATATAGTTCAGCTTTGGATTTAAACTTGTCAGTGGATGCCTCATGAACCTCTGAAAATTCATATTGTTGCATTTCAAAAGCTGGTCCCTTAATCTTCAACTGCTTTTCTTACTTTCAAGCTTGACAATTTCAACCAATTCTCCTTCAGCTTCAACTTTCTACCTTTTAGTTATCTCTAAGCTTCCTTATTCTTATGTCTCCATTGCATCTAAGAAAGTCCTTTTACCTGTAACCTTTGTATTGCTTGCAATAGGAGCGACTGCCTTTGTAGCATTAACTACAACTAATGGATTTTCTTATATGACTTCTACATCTTCCATTGCAATGGATAATCCAACCAATTGGATTTCTCAACCAATCCTTCTACCTCGTGGTGCTCACAAACTTTATTCTTATTCAGTTATCTTCTAATTGAGATGACATAATGTGGATCATAGTTTACTACAAAAGCTGTTTTGAAATCCATCTCTTTAAGCAAACTCTCTACTACAGGAAGCGCAACCTTACTTTTGATAATAAAAGGTCCTATTACCCATGGGGATTTTATTTCTAAAGCTTTCTTGAAGTTGATGAAATGTTCATTCTCTGCTATCATTTTTTGTCTTATCATATCCAAAGCAAATACTCTAGGAGTGAGGAAGGCTGGTAAAATATATGGCTCATGGGTAAATCCATACACTTTGATGATGGTATGCTCTTCCAATAGGAACCAGTCTCCTATTATCCTGTCTGGGGAAAATTTCAAAGCTTCTTTCATTTGTGGTAGTAATCTGGGTAATTTATTCTGAAAGAAGACTCTATAAACTTCTGCCATCAACAAATTCATGTATTTCAAAAATTACTGATTTCTTTTGTAAGAACCATTTCAGGCAACTGTAGATTTTCCTTAGTGAAGAATAGAGACATTCTGATCAAACAAGACTGAAAACTGAAATGCCTGGTACTGTGGAAATTCACTAGCTGAGAGTGAACACTTTCAGATAGCAATTAATCAAATTTAAGGCAAGGGGGTGGAATAGACTGGGACTCATACTGACTCTAAACAACAAACTCATCAAAAACTAAGGGACATACCAGTCTGTGTCTAAACCTAGGAACAAACTCATCATTGAAACAATCAGTTCCATTTCTTCATTAAATAGGTTTACATCTAAGGGAAATGGTTGGTTATCAAGGGATATGTCTGACCTGAAACATTTTGAGAAGAAGGGTTGCTTTTGCTCGATGGTAGCATGTCTAAAGGATTGGACTAGGTCTTCTTCACTGAATTATTCCATGTTTTGGGTGAAGGTAGGAGGGAGGATAATAGAGTCTCAGAAAACTAGTGCGTTAATAGGACATACAATCTTAGACTTGGTTGAATCCATTATTACCCTCTCAGAAGAGGAATAATTAGAAGCACACCAATCAATGAAATCTAAAAAATTGAGGATTTGGTCTGAGCAGAAGAAATACAAATGGGACTGGAAGACGTTGTTCAAATTAGTTCCCTAGTCTTTAAAAGCATCCAACCTTGTTTTTAATTGGTTAATGGGTCTGAAAGATACAATGGTATAAAAAATCCTTCCATCTCTATATTCTAACACTTCATCAATTTTTTTAAATTCAAGGGCCTGAACCTCTATTTCTCCTTCACTATCCATGTTTAAATGTTAGTAGCCCGGAAAAAACACAGCATACCTGGAAAACTGACGGTTGGAAGGGTATATTTCCTACTTTGCTTTGTCCACACAGAAAAATGCTTCTTCTTCCAATGCACAAAATACAACTACTCCTTGAACACGTGCCTTTTGCCTTTAATAATATTTTTCATAGTGGTTTTGGACTAAAGAAGGCGGTTTTATTTTCCACTAGTAGAATTCTCTGTTAATTTTCATGCAACTGTCACAGGCAGATCCTTCTATGTCCGTAGATTTAATCTACCTTTCCTCTTAGCTGTCAATCTTAATCGCCCATTAGCTTCCTCCTTTCCTCATTCCGATGCTCGACCTATCACTTATCCTCTTTGCAACTTCCCATAGTGGACCATCTTATCACCATAGATTTATCATATCTTTATTTTCAACTGTAGATCTTGTCCCCTATATAATCTTTATCTTTATTTTATGCTGATCATATGAAACGTAAAACAGTTGTGGAGCTTCTACTAGCAGATCACCTATCAGCCACTGATCTCAAACTCTGATGATCTTGATCGTTGATTACCGATTCCATTTAGCAATTTCGCTGAATCCAAACTAATCATCTGGGGCCCATGTTCTCCTAGCGGACCCACCTTCGCCATCTATCTTACCGACCATCCATCTCCACCGTTGATTAATGTTGAGTGTTAAACATTCTGCTTAGTTAGTCCCAAAATGACTTTCTTTGCGCATCTTCTCCCAGCGGAGTGATTCTGCAATGTAGATCACTTTTTCTTCAAATATCCACCGTAGATTTGGGTGGGCCCTAATCTTTTCTGCCGATAATCAAAATTCCTTCCTCGGCACAACTTTCATCATCGGATCCATCACCCACCGTTGATCGACTCGCCCAAAAATCTAGACCACTGAAATTTTATAGGATATTCCATAGGCGCAAATCCTCCATTTTTAGCCCTTTATTAATTTTAACCTATAGTCTTATGAGAGCATCGAGGTCTTCAGTCTTTAATTCAACACTTCTTAGGCATTTTTCAATCACATTTAACAAAATTCCTTATACTATACCCTTATTCCTTTTTAGGCCTGCTCCATCCAACTGGTAATCAAAGCAATGCTAACACTTGATCCTTGGGGGCAATTTAGATTTGGTTGTACCTATTGAACTCATCGAGGAAAGAGAATTATTTATGTCCTCCCAATATGTCAAGAACCTAATCAATGAAGGGTTAAAAAAGTGGCCCTTATGGGTAGTTATATTAAGTTCTTTATATCAAGAATCCTCCTTTATATATATAAATACGATCAATGTATAAATATGGATGGATTCCTTTCATATCCGTATAGTCCCAAGAAAATGCATCACCATGATTTTGTATCAATATTATAAACTCCTATGTCTGCTAGGCTAACAGTTTAAAATTAACATTTAATAATTTCTCAAGTCCAATCTCTATTGGCTTGCTAGTGGATATGGTTATATCACATGGAGAATTAAGAAAAAATTATGTTGTTGTAGAAGAACTAGCTAGTGAATATTTTTCTTGAGAAGTGGGATCCAAAATCTGATTGAGAAAATGAGATATTGATTGTGATGATGAGCAAGAATTACCTAAAAAATAATTGATCACAAAGAGATATTCGTTTATCATAAGAAGCTAAAGGGCACTCTCCTCATCATCAATGTGTTCCCCTTCCACCCATATTAGTAATTATTCTTTTGTTCCTGGCTTGCTAGGGGGATATAAGTTGATTTTATTGGTATAGGTACCATTATAGATGGACATGTTCTTGGATTTGCAGCCAATGTAAACATCGATGGTGGCTAACCACGACATTCCCAAAATCAAAGGGCGGCCTCTTAAATCGAACTCGGTTTATAGAATCATGAAATTTGTGATGTACTCGCAAGAATATACAAAAATCACAACATCTTCTATAAGGCCACCAAGTTTGATTGTGGATCGGTTTGATGTTTAAAGGATTGTGGGGGTTTCTCTAAGGTTAGATAGTCAAAGCATTTCCATAGTTTCTTTTTTCATTACATTGGTGGAAGCTGCCCCTATATCAATTAGAGTGTTGGAAATGAGGACAATATTGATATGAACATTTACTATGGGGCTCCCAAGGTTTGGGTATTTGGTAGTAAAAAATTTCCAAGCATCAAGTCTGCCAAATTGTTAATTAAGTGGACAATTTGAGCATCTTCCTTTTTTCTTCCTGATTTATTAAACATAGTTCCATGAGAACCTTGGAATAGATGGGGTGTCCTGCTTGAAATAGTGTAATTCTCACACATAAATTTTGTAATTGCCCTATAAATTCAAATTCAGGTTGAATCGAGGGTTTGTTTAGATATAATCTTTCTGGATATGGAGGAGACAATTCCATTTCTAGAGGCTATAATTGCTTCGAAGTTATGGGAGAAGTATGAAATTGATCATCATAGTGGTTTAGTGTGACTTCCTGAGTTTCTTATACACTTTCTTCTGTAATCACAGGATATTTTTCTTTATTGAAATTTCCTCCTAATCATAAGTGAATATTGTGACATTCCATGGAGGTGAATATAGAGCACATGGGGTAATTTAGAGGCTTGACAACATATGCGGTTTGTGTTCCTTTATTATTTGGGTTAGCAGTAAGTTGTGTGCAAATTTATGGTGGTGGAGGTGGATTATTTGTAGGTAATGACATTTTTTGTTGTGGGGGTAGTTGCATAGGTGCAACTTGAGGTCGTTGAGGGGGATATTACAGAAATTTTTGTTGGTTCCCAAAGGAAGGATTTTGCCATCTTTGTTTCCATGGAGAATTTTGAGGGTGCGGGGGCATCCATTGTTGTTGAGGCATGGGGGGGTATTAGTAATGTGATGGTTGTTGCAATTGTGAATTATTCCAATAAGTATTATAATATTTATTGGGGTCTCATTCCATTCCTAAAGCCTAAGGTTGCCAAGGACACTTTTGAGAAATGAAGCATATACTTGTTCGCATTCCATGTTTGTATTCAAATAAATTTCCTTGAATAATGGTAAGGAGGTTCATCTATTAGTAGTGTTCTTATTCATAGAGTTTTCAAATTGATAGCCTATTCATAGGACAATCTTTCAAAGTATGATTCTTTCTGCATTTGGTTTAGAATATTGATAGGACTATGTTCGATTCATCTAGCTTCTTCTTGAATTGTAATGTATCTAGATATGAGTTTAAGGAACTATGCATGTCAATTTTGAAGACTTCTAGGAAGTTTCCAATTTCTGCTCTAGTGATGCCTTCCCTAGATGTCTTAGTAGTTTTGGTTACCATGTCCCTTGGCCCTTTTCTTGGCTTAAAATTTCCTCTTGAATATCTTTTCCAGATGTCACACATATCATTGTAATTAAATTGGGATACATCTCCAACTCCCATCAAATTTAGAATGAGGGTACAATCCTCTTTGATCTCTCTTAGAAAAAGAATATGTAGAGTTTTATTGTCCAATGTACTATGTATTGACCATTGTAAGTTATATTATAATTGTTACATGTAATATTTTAATCTCTTGTCTTCCTTTTTTTGTCATATAGAAGATTGGTTCCTTGTGATCTATGTACTTGCAGTAATCCTGATATTTATTCTAAAATGGATTCTTCATTTCTTTCCATGTTGAAATATTGTCCCCACTATGTCCCATAAACCGAAAATTTGTTGTGTTTTTTAGAGTGGTAGGAAATAGTTTTAATTTCTGAGCATCTAAAACATAATCATGGCTTCTACAGAGAACATCAAATTAAAAAGAAATGTATCTGAATCTTCATTACCATCTCATTGAAGTTTGGTAAGGTTGATGGAAGAATGTTATTCATTTTAGGCAATGTCACACCTCCAATATTTATTATTGAGAATTCAAATGTGACTGCAATTTCCTCTTTGATGGGTCCTATCATGCATTCCATGCCCATGTTTTTCCAAAAGTATCTAAACCCTTGTAGCACTATTAATTATGCATAGGATGGGGATTTTGTTGGTTCTTGGACTAGGATTTACTGAGATTATGTATCAAGCTTCCCACTAAGAAGTACCTTTATATCAACATAATATGGAGTTGGAAATAACTAAATTGACGATGTAATGTTAGCTACAAGATCAATTGAATGTGTTGATTCTTCAACTGGTATTATGGGTTTCTTCCTAGTTGAAATATCAACTAGTGGTGTCCTCTCCTAAGAGTTTGTGTTCGTCAAACCTTCTCCTTTCGTTATTCTCCTGCATGGTACTTAGTATCTTGGGTGGTTTTTATAGAGTTGATAAATATACCTTTAGGATCTCTAAACCTATTCACGAATCAAGAAAGCTAACATGATTTGAATTCATAGAAATAGGGTCTCACCACAGGATTCCTGTAGTGAATGCGTAGGTTCTTACCTCCCATCTTATCGTCCCTATTCCTTTGTATTCAAAATGTTTCTTGTATAGAAAATAAAATTTTATGCAAGAAAACGCAAAAATTCAAAAATACCAATTTTCTTTGTAGAAATTGCAAAGCTTTTTAAGTAGAAAATGCAAAAAATTCAAATTCCAAACTATCTAAAATTGAAATTATTTTCTCAACATGCAAACCGATGCAAGATTCTATTATGCATGTGGTGTCTCCTTGGAAACGACATGCTTTTGAATTACTTCTTAATCTCTCAAGAATGCATATAAGAAGTCTGTACATTCAATTGTCAACCCAAAATTCTATGTTGAATTGTGAGTTACCATGCAATGTATATGCCATTTATAGCTTCTTTACACCAATTTGTCTACTATGAAGTTGTAGTTTTTAGAATTTTCACTCATGAAAGTTGTAGAAGAAGTGGACATGTATTTTGGAAAGGATCTCTATAACTAAAATTAGTGTTGTAGTAAAAGTAAATCAATGAGTAGAATTGTATATTGAAGAAATGTAAATCTAAGCGGGGTACTCTCGAGAATCTATAAAAATCACAACATCTTCTATAATGCCACCAAGTTTGATTGTGGATCGGTCTTCTATTTGAAGGACTATGGGGGTTTCTTTGAGGTTAGATAATCCAAGCATTTCCATAGTTTATTTTGTCATTATGTTAATGGAATCCCCCAAATCAATTGGAGTGTAGGGAATGAGGAAATTATTGATATGAACAATTACTATGGGTCTCTATATGTCTGAGTATTTGGTAGTAAATTTTTTTCCAAGCATTAAGTCTGTCAGATTTCCAATTAAGTGGACAATACGAGGATCTTTCCCTTTTATGCCTGATTTATTTTGGCATAGATCCAATGAGAACCTTGGAATAGATGGGACATCCTGCTTGAAATAGTGGAATTCTCACACACAAATTTTGTAATTCCCCTAGAAATTCAAATTCATATTAAATAGGGAATTTATCTCGATTCAACCTTTCTGAATATGGATGAGACTGTTCTAGTTCTAGAGGCTACAATTAGTTTGGAATTATGGTAGAAGTAGGATATTGATCACCAGCGTGGTTCAATATGACTTCTTGAGTTTCTTTTGCACTTTTATCCATAATAATATGAGAACTTTCTTTATTGAAAGTTCTCTCTGATCGTAATTGAATATCGCGACATTCCATGGAAGTGATAGAGAAGGTGGGGTAATTTGGAAGCTAAACGGCATATGTGGGTTGTGTGTTATTATTATTTGGATTAGGGGTAGGTAGTGCATGAAGTTGTGGCTGTGGAGGTGGATTATTTGTAGGTAATGACATTTGTTGTTGTGGGGGTACTTGCATAGGTCCAACACGAGGTTGATGAGGGGACTATTAGGGAAATTGGTGTTGGTTCCCAAAGGAAGGATTCCATTAGCTTTGATTTCATGGAAATTTTTGAGGGTGTGGAGGAAGCTATTGTTGTTGGGGCATGGGGGGTACCAAGAATTTGATGGTTGTTGCAATTGTGAATTAGTCCAATAAGTGTTATAATATTGCATGGGGTCTAGTTCCATTCCCGAGGCACGAGGTTACCAAGGATGCTTTTGAGCAATGAAGAATATACATGTTTGTCTTCCATGTTTGCATTCAAATAAACCACCTTCAACCCTGGTAAGGAGGGTTAGTTGTTAGCAGAGTGTTCTTGTTCATAGAATTTGCAAATCTCCAGCCTATTTGTAGGACAATCTTTTAAAGGATGCTTCTTTCTGCATTTGTGGTTGAATATTGATAGGCAAGGATTCAATTCATCTCGTTTATTATTGACTTGTAATGTATCCATATGTTAGGTTAAGTAACATCAGTTTTGAAGTCTTCTAGCAAGTTTCCAATTTCCACTTTAGTGATGCCTTCCTTAGATGTCTTAGTAATTTTGGTTACCATGTACCTTGGTCCTTTTCCTAGCTTAAAAGTTCATATTGACTATATTTTTGATAGGTTAGTCATATCACCATAATTAAACTAGTATACATATCCAACTCCATTCAAATTTATAATGCCTATACAATACATACGAGGGTTCCAAAAGGAACCAAAATACACTATAAGGGTCTAGAAATTTTCGCCTTGGGGGCTCCACCCCTAAACCCTCGGAGAACCGAGGCCCCACCCATGCACCCCTGGAGGGGGGGGCTTGGAGGACCCCTCTAACTTGCCTATGCACCTGACACATACGAATAATTCGTGGGCTTAGTCGATAACTCTACATCAAGGATATTGGAAATTTGGATATTGGCTTCATCTCCTACCAATTATGAAGTGTGTGATATGTTTGTTTTTTATTACATCGTTTAATGTGTTACAAATTAACTTGGATCAAGCTAGCTTGAGTATGATGGAATGTAGGCAATGTATAGCTTGCTAAGGATAATGAGAATTAGAAATTGTGTTCCTCTAAACTCCATTCAAACTCAGCAAATGAAGATCTTTAATGCCCACATACTCAAGTTATTAAGTGGACTTGAACCATGCGATTATAAGGATTGAGTAGATGGCACTACCATGATTTTAGCATTCAACTTAAGTAACCCGTTAATGCACTTTTTGTATAAAAGGGGTGAGTAGGATGGAAGTATAACCCCTCAACTTCGCTTATGTGTTTTTGGAATTAAGGATTTGAACACTAAACTTATCATTATGTACTTTTTTATTACGAAATAAAGAGCTTGTTGAACAACTCGTAGTGATTTCATTATGTGAGGATCCTTAAGAAGCCTTGAGCAAGTCCCCCCTTAACGTCTACAAGGGAACCAATATGATTTAGTATGCCTTTCTTTATTTATGCACATGTTGATTACATTTCCAATTCCTACAATGATTTCATGTCTTCATTTAATTGTGCTTGGTAGTTTCACATTTATGTAGTAGCAGTTACAATATACTCCATTTTCCGTTATTTTATGATTTTATTGCATAATGATCAATAATAAGCTCATGTTTATATGCTTGTGTGTATATCTATCATTAGATAGTTTGTCTTCTTATTAATGAGAATCTACAAAATGGAGGATAATATACTTAATTCCTTCTTGATGGGATAAGATTAGTATGGACTTTCTAGCTTGTTAGATGCATAGGTAAGAGACCAAAGTTGAAGTGATAATCTTTTATTGTTTATTGCATTATGTAGTTAGTTCAATTCATTGGTTATAACTGCATATACTTGCATTGCACCTCATCATATTAACACATTCTCCGGATTGACAAATTAAATCAAGAACCTATGGGATTACAACAATCTTTCTATAATAACAAAGGCCATCACATGTGTCAACTCTTTATTGGAGGGAGAGACAATGATTCCAAAGTCATGCCATAGAACCAAATTTTATAGATAAATACTTATCAACGTAATTAGCTTATCCAAAACAAGGAAAAACTCACAAATTTATTTTAAAAAGTAGGCATGGGTGTATAGGTGGACAAACACATGCACACACACACGCACAAACATATTTTTTTTGCAATAACACACCTTATGATGATTGGAATCGAGGACTTATTCCCCCAAAATCCACTATTTGAGAACTCTTAGGGAGTGGCAATAATACCATTCACTAGGATTTGGACTTGAGCTAATAGTTGCAAAATCCCACCAATTTTTCACAAATTACTATTATTTTTTTCCACAAAACCCCCCTTAATTTTTGGTTAGAGTGAAGGCCTTATTTTCCCCAAATCCATTGCTAAAATTTATTTGTATCTATCGAGATCAGGGCACACCATCCTAGCAATTCTCCATTCGCTTGGAATTGAACTTGGGCTAGTAAAGAAAAATTTCCACATGTTTACCATTGGATCATAGCTCACTCAATAATTCACTACCCATTATAGCATCAAGAGAAACAAGATGCCATATACAACACATAATAATAAGAATAACTATACTCTTTTTTTGTTGGGACAAAAACAACCCTTATTTTGGAGTTAATGGATCACTTGTAGGACGTACCACTCTAAGGATTCCCAATTTTAGATACCAAAGGCACCCTCACTTTGAGAATCAGACATCAATTAGTGATGGAAAACTCCCACAAGTTTCCTAATGGACCATAGCACAATTGATAATAATTATTTAATTTGAAAGTAACAACCTAGTCAAATACCAAATTGATATTCCCTTGTTTGTGGGACAAGAGACCCCATTTCAACTATGATTTCACTATAATTAATAATAATTATTTAATTTTAAAGTCACAACCTAGCCAAATACCAAATTGATATAAAATGTTCCCTTGTTTGTGGGACTAAAAAAAACCATTTAAACTATGATTTCACTATTTCATTCATTTATATTTATAGATGTATACCTACCTTATATGAAAAAAAACCTTGACAAGAAAAAGTTTAAATTTAACTTATAATATTAAAATAAAATAAACAAAATAATATCCCGTTAACATGTATATATGCTCGTTATTAACATTAAGTAGATATTAAATTGGGTAGTAAACCAATATCCCGTTAACATGATCATCTCCGCCGAGCTCTGTTTCCCGCCATGGAGGGAGCGGGAAAATAAAAATGAATTCAAAGAAATATAAATGAAAACAAAATACAAATACCCAGCAAAACACATAGAGCTCGATCCTGATCTCTAAAACCCACTTGACTGCAATTTGCCCTGGCCTCTTGGCAGGGTTTTGCAGCATTTTCTTGGCTCAAACCTCAGCGCAAAAACTACCTACGCAAAAACCATCTACATGGCTACTATCAATAATTCTGTGTTCGAGTCCCTCAAGGCCAGAGAAATCCGACACCTCAGAGGTAATGCCAATCCAATCCTTTTTTCTGGATCTAGATACGCAGGTTTAAGCCCATATCAGAGATTTTACAGTAACGATTTAATTGAATATGGATGATGGCACTGCAGTACGCAAGAGGCCTTATATGGGTAGTATGATATCCGAGGGAGGTGATGGCCATGGAGTTCTAATGATGGAGCCCAGTAACATATCTACGCCTGCTCTTGCAGCATCATTTGCCAAGGTAAGGGTTTAGGGTTTATCAGGAGTCCGTTATACCTGGTGGGGTGCGATCTTACTGTTGTTTTTATTTGACATATTAAAAAAATTGATGGTTTGTTTGTAGACAAATGGTAGCAGTCATGTGCTTGCAGTCTCAGATGAAGAAGGGTTTGTTAGCCTATTTAATACACGCCGCCGATTGCCTTCTTATTATTCCTGTGAACTGGACACAGGTTGGTTGCACACTCTACTGAACTGGGCTGTTTCTTGGGTTTTGGAATCGGTTCTTGATGGTTTGCTTGCTTCCTTTGATTGCAGGAGATGTTAGAACAGAGCTTTGGAGGGCTCATAATAATGCCATCTTTGATATTTGCTGGATAAGGGTAATTTGCGTATTTTAATTAAATTTTAAATGGTTCCCGTTGGTTCAGTGTCTGCAGTATATAGTTCGCGTGTCTTGAATGATCTTGTAGTGTTTTATGGAAGAAAGTTGGGCTTTAGATTACAGTTTTGCAGCAACAGAACTGATTCAATTTTGGCAATGTAATCAAATGCATTTGATGGGCAGCTATGAATTTCAACTTCATTGAAAAATGTACTTGATGGGCAATCATGACTCTCAATCTCGTTGAAAATGCATTTGATTCGCAGTCATTGCCTTAAAACTTTATTGAAAAATACATATGGGCAATCAAGGCCTTCAACTTCATTGAAAAATGCATTAGTTGGTCTGTTATGGCCTTCGACCTCATTAAAAAATGCTTTTGATTGGTAGCCACCCTTCGACTTAATTGAAAAAATGCTAATCTGGATATAATCTAAATCTTGTTATAGAGTCAGTTGCACCTAAATATTTGTTAGTAATGCTGTCTGAGGTTCTGTTGTTGTTCTTTTGCAGGATGATGCCCGCATCTTGACTGCTTCTGGAGACCAGACGGTTAGTTCACTGTTTCCCTTTGGTCCATGTTAACTCAGTTGCATCTTACATTCACAATTTAGAAACATGCCGGTTGAGGTGGTGTGCATATCGATTTATATATTGCGATTGGAAAGAACACATTGGTGCAATAGTCGTAGAAAAGAGATCCGTTCAGTAAATGTGCTGTATGTTGCCCAATTATGACATACATAATTCAGTAGAAATTCAAATGATGAACACGCAGTCTATCAGTAACAAACATTAAACAAATTGATGGATTTCATGGTTTGAAGTTTGAACTATTAAAGCTCTGGTATAAGTAGTCTATCAATTCGGCACTGCTATGAAAATGGATAGACGGCTAGTTATTTCAGGGTCCTGAAGTATATAAAAGTTAAAAAATGTTTGCGTATGTCAACAAGTTGTTGGCTCTGGCTCACTGGTGAGGTCAACAAAGTGCTTAGCCGCCCATGAAGGTGCCAATCTTGCCGTGGCTTGTCCCACCTGGATGACATGGGTTTCAAAGGAGTCAGGTTGGGTGCATGTCCTAAATAGAATTTGGTGCAGCCCCTTCAAGGCATGTTTTTTGACGCACTATTAAATTAAGATAAAAATGGTGTTTGGGGATATGCTTGGAGTGATTTATTCTCTCAAGGCGTTTGTGATTTTCTGACATGGAAATAAGAAGTGCCATGAATGCCTGATTTCATCTGTTCCAGACAAGCATGTAGACACAGCCTTTTTGCATTATATATATGAATTTTATTACCCTCGGATTTCCTTTAGATGCAGTTTAAGTGGAGGGCTATTAGTTGAGATTGAAGTTTTATGCTAATAGATTATCAGTGACTGTTGCAGATAAGACTATGGGATGTGGAAGCAAGGGCAGGCCTTGGTGTCATGATAGGTCATACGGGCAGTGTCAAGTCATTGTGCTCACATCCTCTACAATCTGGTAAGTTTGTGTATTTTGAGAACTTGTACTTAGTGATGATCAAGTTTGGATTTTGCATGGTCTAGTTTTATTTATTGGCCAGATTCATGTTAGACGCAGCAATACACACCTTTAGATTGAATTGTTAAGGGTGGCCATCATGGAAAAGACACGTAGCTTAGTCGTAGAGCAGCACATTGGCTCAGTCAGGCTCTAGGTTTGATAACTAGCCTGTCAGATTTTCAACGCCATAATTTGTTGGAAACTTGGATGTAGAAATCCACATTTTTCGATCAACCTGTTAAAGGTGCTTAACATGAAAATGACATGTAGCTCACTGGTTGAGCAGCCCATTGCCTTGTTTGGGTTTGGTTCCCATCCTGTCTTGTTTTCAACACCATGATGTCTGATAGACCTCCATAAGGTCCTTCAATGTTGCGGTCTTTGAGAATGAAATGTTTGTTTTTTCCTTTGGTTTTTTGTGTAAGGTTTTAGTCCGAAACAGCATTTGTTTCTGGGTGGACATAAACTTGACTAGCTTCGAATGAGCTCAAGCCTCACATTCATTTTCAAATGTTCAGAGTTATCAAGTGTTTTAAATAAATACACTTTCTCTGCAGATCTTTTTGTGTCAGGCTCAAGGGATGGCTCCGTAGCATTTTGGGATGTGCGTTCTGACTCGGCTTCATGTAATCGAACTAATGAAGAATGCTTCAAGTAAGCATCACTTTATAATCGCATCACTTGCGGCATCATTTTATTTTTTTGGATGAAATTTAGGATGTCTCTTTTAGAAATCATGCTATGGTTATAATGGCCAATAGTGTGGTACAATTTCTCTGTGTGCCTAGTTCAATGAATGTGCCTATGTGTCTGTCAGAGCTGTCGCCACAATCAAAGATGCACATATTACAAGTCATGGAAGAAGAATGCGACGGAACAAGGTATGATACTTTGGAAATATTTTGGTTTGGATTGGCTATTTGGAGTTACCGTTGTTTGCTGATTATATGCAATACAAGCTGAATCTAGTTTTTGAACTTGTAGGTGGCTTCAAAGAGCATAACAGCGGTTCTTTATCATAAAGATGAACGAGTAGTTATCAGTGCAGGAGCTGCAGACAGGTGATTCTGTTATTCTCTTTGAACTCTGGAGCCACTTTGTCATTTTATAATCTTAATCAATCCCAATGTTTACTCCAGAAAATAAGATGGGGAAGGGGGTGGACGGGTGGTGACCTCTTTAAACCTTTTATGCCTTTTGAAACCATGGAAGTTTAATCTATGGTTTAAAGGGTCTCGCAGGTGATAAGTGATTATTATGCTAATGTACAAGATAATCATATATAAGGATACACTGCAATAAATAAATGTAGAAAAGGCTTTTACATCAAGGGTATTATACCATATCTCTTATATCATAGAGTATAATAAAATTGCAACTTGTGGGGTTCCACCTTTTCTACAATTATTCAGCGTTTTCCAAGATATGAATTCCTTGATCACAATCAGCATTCATATATATCAAACATAAAATTGCAACACTTCAGGATCTCTCATGTGAAGTCCTAAAGTAAGCAAAAGTGAATAGAAGAAAGCCTAAATGTTAGAATAAAAGCTCGTTTGCATTTCGGAAGGATCTTTTCTGTTGATCCCTATAAAATTTATTGTTTGCTATAGTTAGTGTATTATGGAATTTTGATTTCATTTTCATTAAAAGGTTTTCAATGAAAACCATGTTCCACCTAATGCTTCCGAATTAACTCATTCTTCTGTGTTTATTAGTGTTGTGAAATTCTGGGATACCAGAAAGTTGAAAGCACCAATTACACAAACACCTCCACAGTGCCAGACGTCTGTTGAAGGGAAGGTGTGTTCTTATTAGTTGATCCCTTCTGCTCTGGTTCTATGATTATCTTTTAAAGTTACTTATAAGCATTGCATTAGAAAAGCTGTTTGTATTTCCAAGTTTTCTGTATAATCTGTTCATTAGGGCAGGCCCTTTGTCAATATGCATGTTCTACTTCTTTTGTCAATACACATGTTCCACTATGAGTATTTGTACTTTTCATTCCATGTGGAGATCAACCTGCTTTATTCTTTGTTAAAGTAATTACATATTCTGTCAATGAAGAATTACCGTTTTACATAGTTTGGTTTTCTTAGCTTGTTTGTCAGCTAAGAATATTTTTATAAACACACGTTTATCTATGAATATTTGTACTTGTCATTACATGTGCAGATCAGCATGCTTTTATTCTGTGTTAGAGACCAGAGTAATTACATATTCTGCCCAAAGCAGAATTACCGTTTTACATAATTTGGGTTTCTTAGCTTGTTTGGCTCACGATATTTTCTACAAGGATGCATCAACTCCAAAAATTAAAACTTCCTTGTGCTTCAACGTTATATGATATAGTATGATAACACGACTGATCTAAATATGCTATTGTGCTTGTATTTGTCTATTGTTCTTTCATACTGTATCTTCCAACAGACAGTCAGAGTGATCAATCACCTTTTGTTAGATTGGTTATCTTAACATTGCCTACTTTATTTTTATTGGGCCTTGGATTTAAGACATTTAGGTGTCAGGTATCTGCTGGTTCAGAAAGACAGAATCCATGGAAATTCTAGAACATGTTTAACTAGTGTAAATTGCTGATTATAGTCATAACTCGGTTCTTACTGCAGAACACTTGCCCATAAAACTATCCAAAGACCAGTGTGTATTGAAAATTGAGTTTTCTCTTGTGTGAAGCTCTTAAGTGGAGGACTTCAATTTTATCTTGAATGGGCCTACAAAGTCTTCATGATGCTCTGGTTCATGTTGAAATTATGACTGTGATCTGATTAATGTTCTTTTGGTGTTGGTTGTGACAGGAAGGAAGAGTTCATGGAATTGCTAGCCTATCTCTGGATTCGAGTGGCACATTTCTCATAACATCCTGCATGGACAACAAGTAATTTGGTGTCATGATTTTGTTTTACTGTCCTGATCTTTTATTGACAAGATGAAATTTTTCTGTACCTTTATATTGTGGCTAAACTGAAACTGAGTTTGACTTGAAGTCTTGAAACTAAGCAGTGGTTTTAGCTAAAAATTTGCACATGCTGAGCGATTTATTGTAACTTTCTGCAGGATTTATTTATATAACGCACTACAACCAGATAAGGGTCATCTGAAAAGTTATACAGGTCATGTGCTTGGTTCTTTCTACATAAAGGTAAATGGATTTACTTAACATATAATGTGCTTTGAATATACTGATATTACTGCATTTGTAGCTGTTCTTTCTTTGCTTTAGATATCTCTCGGAATTTATTTGGATTTTGGATCACTACTTGAGGTTTATGTGACTTGCTATTTTTGGTGTGGATGTTTATGTTGCTGTTTTTGGTGCCCATCCAATTCCTTTCTCATCTAGACTGATGTTTGAAAATTGGTAAGTGGCCAGTGTGGACCTGATGAGCTATGTTGAAAATGTGCGTCTAATAAGCTTGTAGTTATTCTTGATCCCTGAGCTTTGCCACCTTAAGAAACCTAGTTGGATTGAAAAACCTTTCAAAAGATTAGGAGGCATGGTTCACTTATTCATATACTTCCCCTTGCACCAAGTAGCAAGATCACATGGTTATTTGATTATGCCACAAGAAGGGTCAGCCTTGAAATCTTAACTGTATTTGGCTTTCCAACGGGTGATTTTTGCTGCTAACATTCTCTTGCTAATTTACCAATGCTAATTCTTAAAAAAAAAGAAGATACAAGCACACTTTTCCAGTGTTTCCAGTGTTCCACTTCATTTTCAAAGATCTTAGTGTTGGTGATTTGCAACTGCTGTCAAATGCTGATAATTGTAACAATATATTATTGTCGCAGGCTTCTTTTAGTCCTGGTGGGACTCATATACTGAGTGGTTCAAGTGACGAGAATGCCTTCATATGGCAGGTTTGTTTTCAAATTGTCAATCCATCTGCTTGAGTTCTCATCATATTGTTCTGGTTCTATACAGTGAGAGTGATTTCATCAACAATAACATCATGATTTTCAGGCTGACAGGCCAGAAGCAGATCCTGTAATGCTCAAGGGGCATCGAGGGGAGGTGACTGCTGTGGACTGGTAATACAAGATCTGCACAATCTTGTTAGCTTAAAATCTAAAATGCTTCCTTTTTGAGAAGTTTCAAGATAGTTTCACTGCACGTAAGGATTAAGATTGTTGTAGACTTAATCAGCAACAATTTTCTATCCTCTTTTGTATTTTCTTATATTGGTAACTGCTGTTTGCAGGTGTCCAACTGATTTTTGCAAGATCGCAACTTGTTCAGATGATTACACGGTACTGAACACATTTTTTTGGATAATGATGAATTCATAGTCATTGCTAGATGCTTACATATCTTTAATTTTAAGCCTCAAATCATCTTTTTTTTTTTGAGTAAACTTGGATTCAATCATTTACTCTGTAACTGAACAGGTCCGAGTTTGGAGTATTAAGGATTGCACTTTTGAGAGTGAGCATTGTACTCCATCTGCAGTCCGTCGAAGAATATCAGCTTTTCCTGCTTCTGTCTCTCAGAGATTGTTTGATTCAACAGATACAGAACATCTTGAAACATCTCCTTCAGACATCCTAGCTTGTGGTACAGAAGTTGCTTCTGCAGATGATAAAGTGTTCACACCACAGTACACAAGTGCTAAAGCTTTAACCCCTAAGGCCTCAAAGAAATTGGTTTTGGGAACATTATCCTTGGAAAGCAGCCCTCATGCCAGCAGTCACTCAAAGGCCATTTCACAAAGTAGTAGAGAGAACGAAGCCCTCATTCAAAAAACTCCAGAATCTATGAAAAGTCCCTCTTCAGTCTTAAATCCACCTTCATCTTCAAAGAGGAAAACCATTCTGGATTACTTCGGGACAAATTGACAATCATATTCTTCAATACTTCTGGCCAGTTAATGCAGTGTTTTCCTATGTAGAACACTGTCCATCTGGAATTAGTAACTGACCTCCCATCAGGTAGAAACTATTGCCAATCTTGTATGATGGAAGCTGGTGGTATTTGAAAAATCAGCCGTATGTTAAAGTTGTGTACTCAGCCTAAAACACCCTACATCTGGAATTGGTATTTAGTTGCGCTTCAGGTAAACACCATTGTCAAATTTGCTTGAGAGCGAGCTGTTGGTATTTGTAAATTCTGCTCAGTGCTTGGAAATGAATGATCTCTGAGCGAGCATTTACTTAAGTTTTTAAAGAGGATATTGGCATTCTGAGTGTACAGATAAAGATCACAAATTTTGTCGGATTCTATTTGAGTTGATTGTGTTGATCAAAAGGTGCAACTGCAGCCGTGTCTTGTATAATGAGTGTGATGTTGTTATGCATGCAGGTCTGTAGTAAGTACACCGACCTGAAAATAATATAATTCTTTTACCTTTATATACAATACCCACATGGAACCATTGATCCGCTTTTGCTTTCCGCTTATGACATGTGACTTGACACCAGAATTTGATGCGATGCACGTGGAGATAATAGCTTGAATGAAATATACCAGCATAACTAATACAGGGAGTCTAATTTTAATGGTCCTTGACCCCGACTTCTATAATTGGGCATCTATTATATGCTTGGGCAGACTCCATTTATCTCTTTGGGCGACACATGCCTTGAAAATGTTTAAAAATCTTGGCAAGCTGTTACTAAGACATGGCTTGATATCATTGAATAGTAACTATCAGACATTAGTGCAAGACTAGGGACTAAAAGCTAAGTTTCGTTATTCTATAAGAAATGGTACCCTCAAACCTGGTAAAAATTTCATCCCTATTTTTAAATATAATTTGAATTCAATCACTACAATTACAGAAATAATCTCATGCCAATGTAGACAATTTGTTCTCCCAATTTCCATCCTCTTTATAATGATGGCACTCTTGTAGTGCTTGATAACCAAGTTGAAAATTCTTTCGATCTTGTGCTTGGGGTGCTGGTGATATTCAAGTCAATGTTTGAACTTGTTTAGGTTCCTATTATTAGCTATGTACTGTTGCACATATGTTGTGAATTTATATGTTGCATTTGCAACTGTCAATGATTCAGTTAGCGATGAAAGACAGCTTCACAAAAATGTGATAAATTTGATAAATTATATCACATCTTTGTTATTTTCGATGGCGGTCTCTAGATGCAAGGTCTAAACAGTCTCTTGGTTTGTACTATTGCAAGTGGTTTGACATTAATGGATCTCAATGTATGCATTTGGTGATGTGATGACATTGTCATTAGATGATAAGTTGATGCCCATGTTTTTGAAATATATATTTGCAGAATGTGTGATGTTGAAATAATATTATGGACTTGAAAGCGAACTATGTCTATTCGTAATTAGAAATCTAATACTTTTCATTAGTAATGTAAAATATAGTTACAAAATTGAGGTGCCTCTTACTACTAGTCTAGATTCAAATCTTAGGCTATCAAACGTCGAGAGGGATCAAATCTCATGAGATGCAAACCTTCTTGAGTGCAATGAGAAGAGGTTTGCATCTCGGGAGATTTGATCCCTCTTGGCGCTTGATAGAGCCTAGGATTTGGATCTAGGCTGGTTTTAGTCATAGGTGGTAACACAAAATTGGAGTTTGATCAATATTGTAAGGAACAGGTTAAGTTGAAAACACAGATAGAATTACGAGGATTATCTCAATGTAAGTAATAAGTATTAAGGATTGAATATATTGTTAAACTGGAAAATAGAGACAGTAATTTTGTAAGGATTAAATAAATGAAAGTATGGTTTAGATTTTACAGTTAGTCTAGGGTTTTCCATTTTACCCCAAACAACCACTCTTCTTTTGTTTTGCTTAGAAGAGGCACATTCTACATTACTGTACATTTTTTCAACATTTCCACTAAAAAAGATTTACAGTTGGAAATTTGATCTATTTTGACAGTTGGTAGATTTTTTTTAAGCTAGATCTATGCTAGTAAACCACATTTGTAAATTCTGAACTTGGGATTTCGTTGTTGGCTACAATTTTCGAAACTAAGGAAATTTTAATATGCTTTCCAGCTTTGAAGTACAACAATTATAATATAGTTACACTTCTCATTTGAATTTAAAAAACCATCATTTGCATTTGGATATGTATAACATTGTTTTTGCTTGTGTCTCTTCATGCAAACGCCGATTCTCGAGTATGATATTCCTATCAATGACTATCTTGTGCGAGGAGCAGCTAATCCACTCAACTCCAAGTCTCACATGGTGCTTGTGAGAGTTGGCCAATTCTTTAGTTGGTTGGAATCGCCGTTAGATTCGTTATCTTTGCATTCAAAATAGTGCTCCCCTTGCTTAGCATGTAGCAAATTCATTTTTGAAGAAATGTAACAGCGTTCTTTAGCGCCTAGCTGAGTTTCAGCTTGGTGGCAGAGATTGAGATGCTCTTCACCATATTCAATTGATCTAAACATGGTTAAAAATTCGGTCATCCAGCAACAGAGACTTGTATACAACTACTTTGTAAGTCTAATCCCCACACAAAGATGAAGCTAATCGCCTTTCTCTTCTCGGTTATAAAGAATATTACGTAAATGAGAATAGCCACCATATGGGACTTGGGGAATTTACAAAGGTTTTCTGATCTTTATCAAATTTGAATGGGCACTCTCAATCTTATGTTGAATGGATGCTATTAACATTACGTGAAAAGTAAGAGTGTTTAGACTTGGGAATAGAAAAGACCAAATTTGAATGATTTTTTTTAATGAAAAATTTGAATGGACAATTAAAATTAAGTTAAAAAAATAATATATACCTCTAACATTTTAAAGTAGAATTATAATTAAGTTAAAAATTATATAAGATAATAAGGAAGCGTTGAAAAATGTAATTGTCTTTCAACTCATATATATTTCCAAAATTTGAAGTCAACGACTTGTAAAGTAAATAAGGTTGTAAGCCTTATTCACACGAATAAATTTTAATAAACTTTGAAAGTACAGCTGTAATCTTTAAGAAGCCTTGCATGGTTGTTTAGGAGGCCTTGCACATGGTTTTAAAACCATGTGCAAATAATTACATATTTTAGCGGATAATTACACGGCGTCAAATTTTCCATTGATATTATATGTGCAGAGGGAATATATCCATGTAATCTTACTATCTTTAGTTTATGTATTGGAATAATACCTGTTAAATACCTCGACACGATTAGCAATCTCTGAAGTAGATAACATGATAATCACTTAAAATAATAAGCTACTGTCATTAGAGGGATCAAATCCACCTAGGAATAAGAGGGGTTGATCTACCAATCATTCTCAAGAGTGAAATGTGTAATTAATTTGTCATTAGAGGGATCAAATCCACTTAGGAATTAGAGGGATTCACCTACCAATCATTCTCAATAGTGAAATGTGTAATTAATTTGTCATTAGAGGGATCAAATCCACTTAGGAATTAGAGAGATTCACCTACCGATCATTCTCAAGAGTGAAATGTGTAATTAATTTTTTTCAAGGTCTGTGTAAGATTTAGATGGATCAAATCCACTCAAGAATTAGAGGGATTGGCCTACCAATCATTTTCATGAGTGAAACATGCAATTAATTTTTTCAATGTGTGTGTAGGAATTAGAGGGATTCGCCTACGGCTAGAATGTTTTCTTTTCATTTTCATGGAAGGGTGCTTCTCTTGCTTATCATCTCCTTAATGAAAAAACATCATTAATTTGCACTCATTCATTCAACATACCATAATAAGATTTATCTAAAAAAAAATATTAATGGTGATTTTATAATGCCTTAAAATGTTTACTTATTAATATGTAAGGATTTAAGTGAAAAACAAATAATGCAAGTGAATTTATTAATAAGGTAAAATATGTGTTATTAATTTGTGAATTTGCATGAAAACAAATTTATAGAAAGATTAGAAATAATGTTACCAATGCTTTACCATGTTACCCAAATCCGAGGCTCTATCATGTTTTGCTCAGCTTCAAGTCTCGCCTACCTAGCAGCACGTTGCTGCTCTCATCTCTACTCCTTCGCAGCTGCTCTCATTCCTCACTCGGGCTCTTGCCCTGGTTCCTTCGTTGCATATCTTTCATCCACGTTAGGCCCAACCTCATGGTTTCCCTTTCAGTGGCAGCCATGAGGCTGGGCCCAACGTGGATATCTTTCATCCTCTTGCCCTGGTTCCTTCGTTGCATATCTTTCATCCACGTTGTGTACCCACTTGTTGAGAAGAGGACCTGTGGTTGAAGGCATAGGGAAGAGAACACTCGTCGACACCATCTAAACCGGAATTGAGCCTCTCTTTGTAGATCTCCCTCCAGTTGCGCTGCTGCTTCCTATCTTGGTGGTGCTAGTCCTTCATTGTCCAATTGCTAAGTGTGCTTCCAAGCGAAAGTAACTTCCAGTCCATTGAGCTGGTCATCCAATTCTATAAGTTTAGCCCTGGTCGCAAGCATCACGCTTTAGACTTAGCTCCAATTTCTCATCATGTCATCCGTGAGCGTCCCCATCATATTCTTAATCAATCAATAGTGATTGATTTTACCCTTGCCTCTTCTAGAGGCTAGATGCGTTGAAACTAGGTGAGCCTCCCAATTGTCTATCAACACATGGACCAACATTGAGATTTCGGGCTCATATATTTCCTCTGACGTCAAGACGAGGCTGTGCTGAGACCTGTTGCGCCCACTGCTATCTCTGCGTGGGGTGCCCCGTTGCTTAGACATTGAATTGCCTAGAAAAGTGTGGAGCATACGAAAGGAAATACACTTTGGCAGGGATGAACGCAGAGCAATGCTCCTCGGTGGAGAAAAACCCTTGTTTTAAACATTGCTATAGGAAAAAGCTCAGAACAAACAAAGCTTACCGAGACCAAGAGCCATGAGATAAGAAGGCCAGAGTCCTCATCCCATCTTCTTAACTTGTCTGGGTGGAGAATCCCAATGGTCACACACTCTGGTTCAGTATCCATGGAGCCAACTTTAATGCTTATGGTACTACGTTGTTGACCTTCCATCAATTGTGGGGACTTTGACCTCCGCTTTCCTTGATGAACCCATACTCTTGCACTTGTGCCATAAATTTGTAGCATGTGAAGTGCCACGCTGTAGGCTCCCAAGTCGAGGCT
The DNA here is from genome assembly GCA_001517045.1 of Pseudotsuga menziesii. NCBI lineage: Eukaryota > Viridiplantae > Streptophyta > Pinopsida > Pinales > Pinaceae > Pseudotsuga > Pseudotsuga menziesii. Next base: position 434,741 of record LPNX011234018.1, read on the forward strand.
CGACTTGCTGTCGACTTGGCAGGTGGACACCTACATATAGGTTAAAAAATTCATAGTTACACAACTAACTAAAATTAGTTAATTTAATACTTGAATTTTAAGTAATCACAAATTTTTATACTCAAATTTTAAGTACTTACAAAGACTTGGTGTTTTCCAAATCACTTTCCCAAGACCTCTAAGTTTCCTTGAGGCAAGGATCTGCTCATCTAGTGTTTTTCAATAACTTATGTACTTGTTGGGTGATTGAACTGTTAAGAAGCAACACATTATTAAAAAGACGGAGTAGAATTTATTGAAAATATACTTTTATGGGATTTGAATTTGTTTGGGTATATATTCAAGAAAAAAAATTATATTTGCCATTTTATTGAGAAATCAAATATACATTTATGAGCATTTGATGCTCTGTTCCAATCCACTAAACTCTACAGTTCTTGTTGGACTTTACAGTCTTCCAACTCTGAACTGAAACACTACAGACCCCTCGACGGAAACAAGTCTTTACAAAACTTCTCTTGGTGCTCTACAACCTAGTATGGAGGAGATGTTGTCATGTAACGTAACATATTTTAATAATAAAAAAATTAAAACTTAAAAAATGAAAACATGTGGGCTTAAAAAAATTACATAAATATTATTCTAATTTAATCATCATGATTATTCATGAGGTGTAATTTTTTTTGGAAATATAAAAAACTTAAGATGTAAAAAATTACACCTCAAGAAATTGGATCCCTCTCAGTGCTTGATAGATCCAGGTTTAAGATGGATCTATGCTAGTTATCTAACCATAGACTAATTACACAAAGTTTAGTGAATGATCTGATGTACTGCTGAGGCGGAATTTCCAGTAATTTCTTGATAGACTAAGGTTCTTTCCTCCAACAAAATAACTTCTTTGGATAACAAATATACTTGCAAATTAAATTATGTAAAATTGCATAAAAGAGAGATAAAGAAATGCTTCCTAGCTTCTTCATTTATGTCAAGTAAAGGAGCAAGAGCAATATTTGAGATAGTGCATTTGTTAAGTACTTTGGAATAGCCAAGGATTTGAAGCTTTGCTATACCTTTATAAGTTGCAAACTTGAGCAGTATCCATGAAGCACAAGCTTCAACACAATTGTTCATCCCTTTGCCCCCACCACACACACACACACACACGACAGAACGGGTAATATGATTTGTATTAAAAATGTCGGGGAGTATCAACCAAAAATTTACATATCAGAGATTGTTAAAAAAACTCTTTGCTTTAGCGTTACATCACAAAACCTCTCCTCAAAATACATCCATAACGCTCTTCATACTATCTTCACAAAAAACTTACTGCTATATATCCAAATCTGTCGTCTTAACAAAAAAGTGCAAGGAAAATACATTAAAACATAAAAAACTAGGAGAAAACATGACCACTATGGCCTTCTTCCATTTGATGCTCTTTTTTACCGGGTCCCTTAAAGCTAGAAGTTTCCATAATAACTAAGGTAGGTTGCTGATTTGTGTCTTCCTCCATAAAATTTGAACCCATAGAGTGAACTATTTGAGACTATATGCCCTAGGATAAACCGAGGATGATGTTGAAGTGCATATTTGTGTCATTAATTAGCTTATTGATTTTCTCCCCTTGCTCCTTCACTTTACTCTCAATATCCTCTCGTCTAGTATCTTGTTGTGCAAATTATCCATCAATTTACCCTCTCATACCATCCATTTGAGTGTTCAAATTATGCATCATCTTATTTATTCCACAAATGTCGCTTAGACCTTCTCCCCCAACTGCTCCCCAATGATAGTAAATTCCTTGAAATATGGTGGTTACCCACCCAGGAAATAGTTTTCCCACCACAATTAGAAAACAAGCCACAACAAACGGGATTGAAATGAGATTCCATTGTTTCCACTACACAAAACACCTTGAGCGCTAAAACTTTACTCCTATCCTAACCATGAAAAATAGAGAAGGAAACTGTCCTAACCTCTTTATACTGCCCAGAAAATTGGAAAAGTAACGTCAATTTCAAAACTTGAAGCATTTAGTGACCTTGCATCCCAAGCCTTGTCGTGCCCTTGGTATCACTCACCAAATTATCCCTCTGGTGCTGGAGAAACACCACGAAATGGCCATAAAAGAAACAATAAACAAGAGGGGGAGTAAGCGTAGGAGGGAGCCAAGAATGTGAGGGAGTGTTATGGCTTCCTCACTTGCCATAAATTTCAAGTAAGCCCTAACATGAAGAAGGTGCCGCCATATGTAAGCAATGCCACTAATTTTAAAGTTCATTGATTTGGAAATTAAAAATTGAAATAAAAAACCCCACCATGTAATAAAATCTAGGGGAGTCACCTACGTTTAAGAAGGGATATTGTATGGCATGAGATAAACCATAATGATGTTGAAGTGCATCTTTGTGTCATTGACTACTTGTTGATTTTCTCCACTTGCTCCTTCACTTTACTCTCAAAATCCTCATGTCTAGCATCTTGCTATGTAATATGTGAGTTTATGCCATCAATTGACCCCTTCATACCATCCATGAGAGAGTTCAAATGATGCATCATCCTCTTTATTCCACAAATATTTCTCATACTATCCACCCCAGTTGCTCCTTAGTTATAGTAAAATCCTTGAAATATGGTGGTTCCCTACCTAGGAAATAGTTTTCCCACCACAAGCAGAAAAGAAGGTGCAACAAACGAGACTGAAATGAGATTTCATTGTTCCCACTCCATAAAACACCCCGAGTGATAAAACTTTACTCCTCTTAACCAAATGAAACACAGAGAAGACAAATTTCCTAACCTCTTTGTACTTAAGTATCATCCATTTCATAACTTGAAGCATATAGGTGACCCTACATCCCAATCCTTATCACGCCCCTAGTATTTCTCACCAAATTTATCCCTCTAGCGCCAGAGAAACACCATGAAAGGGCCATAAAAGAAACAACAAATAAGAGGGGGAGTAAGTGTAGGACAGAGCCAAGAACATGAGGGAGTGTTATGGCTCCCTCACTTGCCATAAATTTCAAGTGGGCCCTTACACAAAGAAGGTACCTCCATATGTAAGCCATGCCATCGGTTTGAAAGTTTATTGAATTGGAAATTAAAAATTGAAATTTAAAACCCACTGTATAATAAAATCTTTGGGAGCCACCTACATTTAGAAAGACCCCCATTTTGAACAAAGACACCCATTTTGAACAAAGACCCCCTATCCAATTTGGTTGCTTTATTGCCTAGATTATGTGCAAAGATGTTGGAGCCAAAGGTTATGTAGGTTCATCGCACCTCTGGATCTTGGATTCAAACGTTGTGATTCTAATCACAATATTTATGTATTACATGTTCATGATGATATTTTGATTGTTGCATTGTATGTTGACGACTTAATCATAATTGAAAACAATGTCGAATTAATTTTGAATTTGAAGAAACTTGTAGATACCTTTGAAATGACTGATCTTGGTCTTTTGCATTTCTTTCTAGGAATTCAAGTGCTACAAATGAATGATAGTATCTCTCTTTGTCAACCCAAATATACTTTGGGTATTTTGAAACGATTCAAAATAGACGACTGTAATTCTTGTGCTACATCGTTTCAGTCGAGCGTTAAATTGTCTAAAGATTGCGATTCTCCCTGACTTGATGCCATCCTGTATCGAGAATTGGTTGATATCTTGGTATACTTAACTCACAATTGGGTTGATATCTTCTTCACTGTTAGTGTGGTTTCTCGGTTCATGGGGGTCTAGATAAATCCATTGGAAAGTTGTAAAGTGAATCGTTCGATACATTAAGGGTACTTATCAAATTGGTATCAAATATTGTCGTAGTATAGATCCATTGGTTGGGTTTATCGATTCCAACTGGGTTGGTGATGTTGACATTAGGAAATCCACTTCTAGCTATGTGTTTTGACTTAGATTTGGACCTTTCATCTGGTTGTGTAAGAAACATAAGGTAGTCTCTCCTTCATCTAGAAAAGTAGAATATTGCAGAGATGTCAATGCAGGTACAAAGGTAGTTTGGATCCGTCAAATTTTGCAAGAGATTGGTTTTCTTATTAAGGCCTCGACTACCATCCATTGTGACAATCAAAGTGCAATTCATGTTGTTGATAATCTGATTGCACACAACAAAATGAAGCATGTTGAACATCATGTACTACTTGAGACAATTGATACAGGACGATGTTGTTACTCTGGTTTATTGTAGGACAAATGATCATATTGGTAATATCTTTATGAAGCCTTTACTAGAAGCCATGTTTGTTAAACTTCAGGCTATGCTTGCGTTCGGGCAACTGGAATTATGAGGGGTTGTTCAGAGAACATAATTTCATATCCTGAGTCTCCAGAGTGTTGTGTTGATGGGGGGGGGTGTTGGAACCAAATGTTATGCAGGTTCATTACACCCTTGAGTTTTTGGAGACAGTCAGTCAAAAGACAATAGTCGATTGAAGGCTCGATTGAATGGTCCATTGATTGGTTGAATAGATGGTTGAAGGGGCAATTGATTGGATGGTCAAAACAAACGACTAATCAACATAACGTTGTGTTATTTTAGGAAACGGTTCGGACCAACGAACATTATTTTTGGACCAGATTATCCTTAGTTCAAGGAAGTTTGTTAAACATGGATACTATAAATGAAATACCCTATGGGTTGTATTGACATGACATATTGAATGCTGAATTATGCATTGTGATGTTATGATCATAATGCTCTGTCATTAGGTGATCATGTAAATGGGTTCTACTATTCAAATGTGCTTTCCCAACATGATATCAAAGCTATTGATTTTGACCTAGACAATTGTCCACAAATCATGTTGAGTCAGATATTGGGTTGATTGACTCTAGGTTGTCAATTGGTACCTTTGAACTTGGATCAGACCTATAAGATATCATAAGAGTGGCTTCCAAGATAGAACTTGTTATTCCAAATGACCATAACTATGCAATTTGGGCTCTATACATGAAAACATTGCTTAAAAGTAAGGCACTCTAGAAGTATACCAAGATTTCTATTCCAGATCTAATGGAAAACTAGGCTAAATTTGTCATAAACAGAAAGAAGGATGAGGCTATTGGGATCATCATGACCAACATTTTAAGGGAGATTTTATTTCATACAAGCGGGATCAATTACCCTCATGTTGTTTGGAATAAGCTGAAGTCATTGTTACGTAAGGTTGTTGAAAGTCAAGTAATGTAGATAGAGAAAGAGTTGATATCTCTGGAACCCCATTCCTTTGAAATGATTGAGTATTATTTGGCTCATATCAATGAGTTGCACTTGAAATTGGGTGAATGTGGGAAAAGTTTTCCAAAGGATGGAAAACTCATTGAATTAGTCCCGATGAATTTGAAGACACCATATGATGTGTTATGCTCCTCATTTCATTCAAGTTGGATGTCACGCAAGGAAGACAATAAGGAATTTTCCTTTGATACTTTCTATGTTTTATTGATCAAGGATCAACAAAAGTTGTTTAATGAAGGGAAGCTTGGTAACATACACCAAGCTCACTTGCTCAAATTCAAGGTAGGGTTAAGAAAACTTGTAAAGAATGAGGTCGATCGGATACCCCGAATAAACAACAAGAATGTATTGACCAACCTACTAGAGGAAGTAATGATGAGTTGGTATCGACCAAGATGAATCGAAGAAGAAAACCTGTAACTATTGTGGAAAGGTGGGACATGTGGAGAAAATCTACTAGAAGAACAAAAAAGACTTGGAAGAAAAGGTCAAGCATCTTGAAGAAGATGTGTTGGCTATCTTCTTGATCAACTAACATGTACACAATTTTTCATTTTCTATTAGCACTTCCCAGGATTACATGCTCACACCACTCATACGGAGTGGATAGTTAATTATGGTTGTACTCATCATATGGCTAAGGATGCTTCTTTGTTCTCTTCCTTAAGTAGAGCTTTAGAACATAAAATTTATGTAGTTGATGATTATTCCCTCATGGTCGTTGGAAGCAGAGATGTTGAATGTTGACATGGTAGAATCCCGAATGTCTATCATGTGCCTATCTTGAGAATGGATTTGTTGTCGGTTGCTCAACTTACATAGACTGTAAATATTGCTGAGTTTTGTCAAATCATTTTATTGTTAAGGATTTGAGGCATGGGGGGGGGGAATTTGTTGCTACAGGCTATTTAGATCCCAAAGATGAACTATACAAGTTTTGTGATTCTCCCATGCATGATTTTGGACCAACCACTCTTGTCACCCATACCAATGATAAAATTTGAATTCAACATGAACAACTCAGGCATCTGAACTTTCAAAGTTTGAAGATGATGGTAACAAAGAATATGGTTACTAGTCTCCCAAAGACTGTCCCACTTGTTGGATTTTGTATAGGATGTGTGCTTGAAAAGCATCTTTAGGAACCCTTTGATTTCAGGAAAGCATCGAAAGCATGACATTGACTGGAACTTGTTCACAATGATATTTGTTGCATGAAAAAAACTATAATTAGCAAGTGCAAAGTACATTTGAACATTTATTATTGATTTCTCCAGATTTACATGGGTTTATTTCTTGTAAAATATGATTCATGTCTTTGAACAATTTCGGGAATTGGCTGAAAAGCAATGCGATTGACCTGTTAAATGTTTGAGATTAGACAATGGTGTAGAATATGTGAGTGGAGAGTTTGAAGATTACCTATTGCAGAATGGTATATATTGGAAGAGATATGTCCCTCACACCCCTCAACAGAATGGAGTGGCAAAGAGGAAGAATATGAATTTTTATATAAATGGATCGATCATGGGAAGAAGTTGTTTACCGCTCAAACTATCTCCTAAACCTTATTCTGACTAGAGCTATCAGCAACATGACCCCGATCAAGAACTGGAGAGGAAGGAAATTGTTTGACGGACACCCTAAAACATTTGAATGTGTGGCTTGGGCATATATAAGAGTTAACTATTGGAAGAAATGGGATGCAAAGAGTCACGTTTGCATCATGATGGGCTATTCCGATGAATCAAAAGCTTATCGACTGTTTGGCCTTGTCAAACAACATATTATCTTGAGTAGGAATGTGTTTTTTGATGAGAAGACTTTAGGTATTAAGTTATTGAACTCTTCCTTTGGCTTGTTGCACAATTATCCTTTGGATATTCTTGAAGAATCTTGATCGATTGTACCTTTCCTTTGAAGCTTTGACTAGACAGTCAACCCTTGTTCCTAGGTCGACTAGAAGTCAGTCTACATCGACTGAAGATGTCGACATACTTACACAATGTCTTGAAACCAACCAACTTGTTTCTTCGACAACCTGTTTAAATTGGTGGGCCATTAAGATCACTGAAGCTGCTAGATATAATCTTGGTGAGCTAGTATTTGTTGGTAGACCCACAATTAGAAACCACATGGAAATGTTGTGTTTATGAATCATGTTCTCGAAATCTGTGATCTTGTCACCTATGCTTATGCTCAGGGACACCCTGAATGGAGAATGCTATGTTTGCTAAAATTGATTCCTTATTAAAAAAATAGGCTTGGGATTTAGTTTCTCGACCACATGGAAGAATGCTATGAAGTGTCCATGGGTATACAAGACCAAATTTACCTTTGAAGGTGTTGTTGAATGTCACAAGGCTTGTTTGGTAGCCAAGGGGTTCTCTTAGCAAGAAGGCATCACATTGAAATCTTTGCTCCTGTTGCAGAGATGAACTCAATTTGATCGATTCTTTCACTTGTTGCTTGGTTTGGTTGGAAACTTCATCAAATGGATGTGAAAAGTGCATTTCTTCATGGAGATTTGTTTGAAGAAATATACATGAAGCAACCTCCTAGTTTTGTGACGAATTCCATTCTTGTTTGTCAAGTGAAGAAGTATTTCATATGGTTTGAAACAAGCCCCACATGCTTGGTATGAGAAGATTGATTGTTTCTTCATCAATCCTGGATTCAAATGTTGTGAACATGATCACAATATTTATGTAGTACATGTTCATGACGATACTTTGATTGTTACATTGTATGTTGATGACTTAGTCATAACTGGAAACCACGTTGACTTAGTTCTGAATTTGAAGAAACAACTTGCATATACCTTTGAAATTACCGACCTTGGTCTTTTGCATTTTTTTCTAGGAATTCAAATGCTACAAATGAATGATGGTATCTTCCTTTCTCAACCCAAATATGCTTTGGATATTTTGAAATGATCAAAATGGACAACTGCAATTCTTGTGCTACATTTTTTTTCGTTAGGTGTTAAATTGTTTGAAGACTATGAATCTCCCTGAGTCAATGCCACCCTTTATCGCAGATGGTTAGTATCCTGATATAATTAACCCATATTCGTCCTTATATCTCCTTTACCGTTAGTGTGGTTTCTTGGTTCATGCGAGATCCTAGAGAATGCCACTAGAAACCCGCAAAGTGAATTGTTTGATGCATTAAGGGTACTTATCAATCTGGTATAAAATATTGTCATAGTACAGATCCACTAGTCGGGTTTATTGATTCTAACTGGGTTGGTTATTGACAATAGGAAATCCACTTATGGCTATGTGTTTTGACTTAGGTTTGGACCCTTTCTATGGTCGTGTAAGAAATAGAAGGTAGTCTCTCCTTTGACTACATAAGTAGAATTTATTGGAGATGTTAATGCATGCATAGAGGTAGTTTCGATCCATCAACTTTTGGAAGAGCTTGGCTTTCCTATTCAGGCCTCAACTGTCATCCATTGTGACAATCATTGTGCAATTCAAGTTGTTGATAATCTTGTTGCACAAAACAAAATGAAGCATGTTGAAATTCATGTACTACTTGAGACAATTGATACAAGACAATGTTGTTACTCTTGTTTATTGCAAGACAGATGACCAGATTGCCAATATCTTTATGGAGAATTTACCAGAAACTAAGTTTGTTAAAATTTGGACTAAGCTTGGGTTTCAAGTAGTTGCAATTATGAAAGGGGGGTGTTCAAAGAACACAATTTCACCTCCCGAGTCTCTAGAGTATTGTGTTGATGGGGGTGAGGGTGGGGGGGGGGAGGTTGTTGAAACCAAATGTTATGTGGGTTCATCACACTGCTAGATATTTTGGAGACAATTAGTCGAAATACAACAATTGACTAGCAGAGTATTCGATTGAAGGCTTAACTAAGTGGTCATTTATCGACCAACTAGATGGTTGGTGGGGCAGTTGATTGGGTAGTCAAAACAATCGACTAATCAACTGAACATCACAGTCTTTCAGGAAACAATTATAACCAATGACCCTTCTTTGTGGACCATATCATCCTCAATTAAAGGAAGTTTGTTAGATCTGGAGACTATAAATGAACGACCCTATGGGTTGTATTGACATGTCATATTGAATGTTGAATTATGCATTGATATGTTCTAATCTTAATATGTTGCTCTTAAGAGGTGTAAACAATGTTTGTTGACTTCATTTATCTTCTTGGAATATCTTTATCCCTTCTGCTATTTTCTATTAGCCGTGATGTTGTTCAAAGGTGCTTTCCGAACACAACAATGATGTTATACCTTCGAACAAGCAAGATATTTGCTTCTTTTACCTAATTAAGGCTCCATTTAATCCTTTCGTTTCTTGATAGATTGGTACCTTATTTGATTTTTTTTTTAAACTTATCTACTTAATAACCAAGAGAGTATTCAAGGATACTTTTTTTTGGATATGAAGACTTTGAATTATTTCCAATCCTACTTACAATGCATATAGCTCAACTTGATTGTTGTCGCCTGGCTGATACCCTAAGAAGTCAATACTATCTTTCCATCAAAGGCCATGAGGACCCCGTGCACCTGCTAGAGGCCATAAGGACCTCGTGCACCTGCTACCCTATTGATTAGATAGAACCTTATCAAGTACAAATTATTTAATGACCTACCATTAATTATTCAATACTTGTATCTAAGTTTAAGTTTTTTAAAACAAATACAATTTTGTCAAATATATATCTACTAATTTGGAGATAAAACAAAAATAAAAATAAAAAATATAATTATTTTAAGGACCTAAAATTGGTTATTTAAGATTTATGTGAGGGTTTTATTAAATTGATTAGCATCAAATATAACTAGCTAAATATATAAAGTGAAAAGAAGTAACTTTAATTTGTTCACTTCTTTCCTCTTAAAACTAAATATATAAAATAAAAAAATACAAGAGTAAATTATCAGGAAGAAATCACATTGAGGAAGAAATCAATATTATCCTAAATTATTCTTCCTTGGGTCTTTTCAGTCTTCAGATAAATAACAGGCTTCGGTCACTCCGTGCATATTTAAAAAAGTTGAGGGATCATGAGCTACAATCTGCCAGACTCCAAAGTAGGATGATTTGGGCTTCACTGGGTGATGCTAAAACCAAATTCTTTCACTCAGTGGCATTAGCTAGGAAAAATCAAAATGCCATCTGGGGATTGAAAGATGAAGCAGGTAATATGGTGGAGCATGATCAAGGTTTAAAGGACTTGGGTGTCAGGCATTTCAAGCAGATCTTTTGTGACGATAACCAGACCTCTATTGAAGCTCAGTTGAAACTCATTCGTCTTTTCCCCTCCTTTATTCGTCAGGAGGAGAGGGTTATCTTCACTTCCCAAATATCCATGGAGGAAGTGGAACGGGCTTTAAAATATTTTAAGAAAGATAAATCTCCTGGGCCCGATGGTTGGCCTGTGGAATTTTTTCTGGCTTTTTTCAACCTTTTGGGGGATGAACTTGTAAACTTGGTGGAAGTCTCCAGGCAGGAAGGCAGAGTTATTCCCTCATTGAACTCCACTTTCATTGCTCTCATACCCAAAAAGGACAATCCCCTCTCCTTTGCTGATTCCAGACCTATTTCTCTGTGCAATTTGGTTTATAAATTGATTTCTAAGGTTGCTGCTCAACGCCTTAAGCCCTTTCTTGATAAGTTTATCTCTCCTCAACATTTTGGGTTCCTTAAAAACTGTCAGATTTCCGAACCTCTGGCCATTACTCAGGAAGTCCTCCATACTGTAAAAACCAAAAACAAGAGTGCTCTTATCCTCAAGCTGGATCTCACTAAAGCTTTTGATAGAGTGAATTGGTCCTACATTTGACTTATCCTCCTTCAAATTGGTGTGCCCTTGGTGGGGGTCAACTGGATTATGGGTTGTCTGTCCTCGACAAACTTTGCTCTGCTTATAAATGGTTCTCCTTCTTGTTTTTTCACTGCCTCCCGTGGTATCAGGCAGGGGTGCCCTCTGTCTCCGTTACTGTTTATTCTCGTTATTGAAGGGCTTAGCCTGCTTATTGATGATGCACGCAGAAATGGAATGATCAAGGGTATTAAGATTTCTCATCGGCTCTCTCTAACTCACCTTCTCTTTGTTGATGATGTGATTATGTTTGGCTTGGGTACCTGTGAGGAATGGGTTGCTTTTAAAGTTATTCTTGAAACCTTCTGTGATGCTTCGGGCATGTGCATCAATATGGATAAGTCTTGCTTCCTGTATAACAATGTTGATGATGGGACTTTGAACAGGATCACTCGCTCTCTCTCTTATAAACTAGAGCACATATCTTCAGGTTTTAATTATCTTGGTTATTTTTTAAAACCACTGGGGTATCTGGTTAAAGATTCGCTCTAGCTTATCAAAAAGTTTGATAAAAGGATACAACACTCGACATTTCGACTTCTCTCTATGGGGGGGAGACTTGTCCTAATAAAATATCTCCTTACCAGTCTGCCGATGTACTGGATGGCGCTGGTTCCTGTCCCAAAGTCCATTCTTGAAAAGCTTAGAAGTATGATTTTTCCTTTCTGTGGGGTTCATCGGGGGATAAGAAAAAATTTCATCTTGCAGATTGGCTGTTATTATCCAAACCAACAGCCCTTGGAGGGTGGGGCATTAAAAATCTTGGATGGTTCAGTACTTCATTGCATCTTAAGAGCTTTTGGTATGCCCTAAGCAGAAATGGCATCTGGTTCAATATTTTATCAGCGAAATATTTGAAAAAGATGACTGTTTTGTCCTGGATACGCAGCAAAGCTTTCTCGGTCATTGGTGTTTTATGATCTGGAAGGGGTTTATTAGTTCTATATCCTGGCTTGGAAGAGGCTTGTCTTGGCATGTTGTAAATGGAGAGAGTATTGGGGTGGGTTTGGATCTGATTGTAGGCATGGGATCATCTTTCTCCCTTCCTAAAAATATGCGGGATTACTTGGAGGACTATGGTATTTTATCGTTGGATCAAGCAAGAGATTACTCTCCTGATGTTCGGTCATATTGGCTCACTGCAGATGATTTGGATTTGGGAGGAGATTGGAAACTTTTTTGGAACACTTATATATCTGGGCTTGAGTATGGAAGAATGAGGCTCATGCCTTGGTCTGACATTTTATTTTGGTCTTTTCGGAATTATTCAGGGTCTATCACTGCGGCCCTTTATGACTGCATCTCACACCATTTTCTGGATCTTTCTACTGACTTGTCATTTGTTCTACATCTCCTCTGGAAGATTAAAATTCCTGAAAAAATTAGATGTTTTATTTGGCTTCTAATTATGAATAAGGTATTAACTTAGGATAAGCTTATCTGCCGTGGTTTTCAGGGCCCAAGCATCTACTTTCTCTGCAGAAAAGGTGAAGATGAGATTCAACATTTGTTGATGGACTGTCCCTTTACTCAGAGAGCCTTCGAAGTTTTTTATGAACATTATGGCATACGTTCTTTTACCAAGGGAACTGTTAGGTCGTTCCTTGAACATTGGTTTATTACTTATTTAGCAGACTCAGCAGTTCTTTTCTTACCCCTCTTCATCTTCTGGAATATCTGGAAACTCAGAAATGGTTGTATTTTTTAGGACAAGCTACCTTCTGTTTATGCCATCTTTCTTTAGACTGAAGCTCTATTGCACCTCTACCCTGTTCCTAAAAAGAAGAAAAAATTTAGAAACATCGGTATGCCTCCTCAGATCATCTATCCATGTGGGTTTTTTGACGGAGCAGCTGTTGGGAACATTGGGGGCTCAGGGTTTGTGATTCATTTGAGTGGCTCTCACTATATGTACTTTTCTCTGGGCTGTGGCAGCAGTACAAATACAAGATCAGAAATACTGGCTCTCTGGGCTCTTCTTTCAGTGACTAAACTTATGGGGATCCCTCTACTCACTATTTTCGGTGATTCCCTTGTCATCATTTCATGGGAAAACAAGATATGCACTCTTAATTTACCTCATCTGAGTCACTGGTGTGATGACATTTGATATTTGCTGCAATTCTTTCCAAATGTGACCATGAAGCACATTTATCGTGAGCATAACCAGATGGCTGATAGTCTCTCAAAAAAGGCTCTTTCTCTTGAATCTAGATTTGGAAATTGCATGGAATCAGTGAATGGCATGATGATTGATCATGGTAACTTCCAGCTTTTTTAAGCTTTGTGCTGGGTTTTAGCCCAATCTTTTTTGCACAGTGTTTTGTTTATTTATGATTCTTGTAGCCTAGCATACTCTGAAGAGACTCTTTGTCTTCTTATTATGCTCTGGACTAGTTTGCTTCATGGTCATATTTGATTCTATATATTGCAGAATTCTGACCTGTTATACAAGAATGATGATAAAAGCCTGCTCTTAACAGGCTTGTTGGCCATTATGCCCATGATGTGGATGCCGAGGTATCACAATAGTGATCAGAAGGCCCCATAGTATAGTCATCTCAGTTGATGGATAGCCATAGCTGGTAGATTGTATAAGATGTCCTTTGATTCAATTTGAATATCAAGGTCTAGTATTTTTTCTTCTGAAAAAAAGTAGTGCTATTTTCAATCCAACGAAAATAAAAAAAACAACAATTATTAAGTTTGTTGTTCAATTTCCGTGGTGAGCAAGGAACCTAAAATGGACAAGTTGATTAAATTTGTACTCGATCATTCTACTATTATAATCACTATAGCGTTATGCATTTAATATTTTTTCCATTACTACTTCACTAACTCAACCATTTCACTAGTGGAATGACACATTGATATAGAAGCTAATATTATGCTTGAAAATATTGGAATGAAACCTAGTCATCATTTAACAATATGATTTTTTTTTGCCATAATTGCTTGGTTATATGCATATATATTTTAATTTTTTTTATAACAAGAATGGATACTTATATTAAAATGAAGCTATGGCTGAATCATCGAATACAAGAACAAATTTATAATTATCCTTTTTTATAAGATGTTTGCATTGTTTTTTACATATGTTATCTTAAGGTTATTAAAATTGCTACATTTTTAATTGGTTTGTGAAATTTCTTATATACTATCTTGATAGAAGTAAATATTTGCATTCCATTAAATAAGCACATAGTTTTTTAACCAACTAGTTGTTGTACTGTGCTTTCTTCCATCTCTTCTTTGCTTCATCTCATAAAATCCATCCAAATGGTTAGGTGGAAAATATGAATGAGCTTCTTGCGTTGCTTCTTTCCTTCCTCTTTCAACTTGCTACACTTTCTATCAATTTCAGACCTATGTTGCTTTAGCTTCAAACTTTCTAGTTGTGCATCTATCTCTTACATTTGTTGGTTCCAAAAATGTTGCTCTTCTTAATGCCCTCACTCCCAATCCTTCCTCCACTTATCAAACTTCCCTACTAGCAGTTTGTGGCACTCTTGCATCTCCTTAATATTCCTTCCACATTGCCGAACTCCTTTGTGCATACAAGAGATTTTACATAAGGTGCATCTATCCAAAAGAATATGATTGTTTATGGCTTCGACATGATCCCCTCTATTGAGCACAAAATGTTGGAAACCAATGAATTCTTGGTAACCATTGATAGGGGAGCTCTTGCAGATTGACATAGACAAACACTTGGTTTAATTAAGCATTGAATCCATCCTCGACAAAAATTATCCCAACCGGTTTTCCATGCTAATGAATAATGACACAATTAGGATGCTCTTGAATACAAAAAAACATCCCATCCTTGAAATGCATAAAACACAGACTCAAAGTGTGTTGAAGCGAGGTATTAGAGAGGTATCATGAATTTAAAGCTGGGTTGAGGTGCTCAAATTGTGGATTCCCTCACTTTGCTACTGCCACTTGTTCAATTGTTTTTTTGCCAATATTTATGTTTTCTGACCAGTATGAGCAAAAGAGTATCCTTTGGGCTTGAGGAAAATAACATATGATTAATGACTATTGTAGAGTCACCTATCACCATGCTATACTGGATCCCCAATTATTTACTAAGCAATAGTCCTTGATAAAGAGCTAAGATCTCTACATGATTATATTTATCACCTCACCTATGCCTTAAGTAACGACAATTTTTTGATTTCCTCTTGGATCACTTATGATCCCCCTTGCACTTGCCACTCCTAGTAAAAAAATGATACTTAATCATTTCTAAGGAAATTACTATTTGTCCTCACAAAGCACTTCACTAGGGGAATTACACATTGATTTCTAGATGAGCTAATTATTGTGGTTAACAATAGTGGAATGATACTTAGTTATATTTTAATAAATTGATTTTTCCCATCAATACTTATAAAAAAATGATAGTCATTTCTAAAGAAATTGATAATTATCCTCACGAATTTATAAATAAAGTAAGACTTGTTCCAGAATTTCCCTCTCCCATAAAGAGACAACAACAAGATCCATAATACACTATGGACACTTCAATGACTTTTCGTAGAAACACCATCCATGGCAGCCCCAATTCTTAAACCAAACTCTAATACCTATATGTCACTCCAATTCTTGTAAAATATAATGGAATTGTTGAGAGATTTCTTATAAAAACTAATGATTCAATTTTCACTATATTATTATAAACTACTTAATTTTTTAAATTGAATAAGTTTATATAATGATTTTCTAAGCCATTATTTTTTACCCTAACATGGTGTCCATAGACGAATGATTATTTTATTAAATTTTTTTATTAAATTTTTCTCAATTTCTTAATTGAAAAAATTTTGATTTATGACAACACTTTTACTACCTCTTTTCTAGAATACATCTTAACATTTTTTTGACATTTTTATTTCCTTTTTCTTTTTTAAAACTATATACAACATAGCGTAATCCTTTTACCTCTTTAAAATTATTGCCACTTGATTTTGTGTCGCTTACTACTCATCTTCTACCATATATCTTAACATTTTTAGTACATATTTATTTATTTTTAAATTTAATCTTTAACATTCTTAGAATATATATATATATCTTTTTGAAAAACCTTATATTTATTTATATATATATATATATATATATATATATATATATAATCAAAAAGTCCTTTTGATACATCATAGGGAAAACCTTTACCTTATTGGTACTATTGCTNTCTCCAGTTATTGAAAATATCTCATTGCAACTCTTCTTTTCAGAGGAAAAAAACCTATCCTTGATATTCATATAGAATCAAAGGGCATCCAAAAATGCCTCCCTTAGTGGGCAGTTACAAAGTTCAACATAGATGAAGCTTAAAACAGTCCTCCAGGAGATTACAAATAGCACTTCAGTGCGCAAAGTGGAACCACGCTGCATACCTAAAGTCAAGTGAACCCCAAGGACAAAAATATCTGTCAAAACCAGGAGCACAAGAAGAAATCAGAAGCTGCTGATCCAGAGATGTCACCCATTCAACCAAAATAAGATCTCCAAAAGAGATAGGAGATCCGTGCCAAAAAAAGAGGGAGTCAAGTCCTCCGGCACAAGCTCTCAAAAGAGCTTAAAGAAATAATTCTCAACTAAATTATCATCATAATATTCTG
The DNA here is from genome assembly GCA_001517045.1 of Pseudotsuga menziesii. Lineage (NCBI taxonomy): Eukaryota > Viridiplantae > Streptophyta > Pinopsida > Pinales > Pinaceae > Pseudotsuga > Pseudotsuga menziesii. Next base: position 451,514 of record LPNX011234018.1, read on the forward strand.
CATAAGAGAAGTGTTCGGGTGATAAAAAAAGAGCATCTTTGGATAAACAGTTTGCTTTCTGGTTGTGCTCTCTGTAGACATGACTAATGTCCAAGTCGGAAGCACACTGGAGTAGATGTATGATGTTAACACACCAATGGTCAAGTTCAATAGAAGATATTGCTGATTTGCAGTTGACCCAGTTAATGACTGTTGGAGTCATTTACCCAACATGCACACTTATTTGGTCAATTTTGTCCTATTTACCCACTTTCCTAAGTTTAATTGACTTACTTGGAATCAGATGAGCACACTATGACATCAACATGAGCTCAACCATGCCCTCCTTCAGTCAAGGAGGCCAACTAAGCCTTCTCCTTCATTCGGGGAGGCTAATTGGGCTTCCTCCTTCAAACAGGGAGCATTTCTGGGGTGATATGAGTGTCATAAATGCACCTAATTGCTAACTGATTGTTACAATCAGTTAATCTAAGTTGTGAAGGCGCCTCCATTCATTATTTGATTATTTTTGGTCATTATTTATGAATTGGAGCTAACACATGCGCCTACAACCACTTCTGATGACATGTTTACTTCAGTCAACTCCATCAGAGCTACTTGGAGTTATGGATGCGCTACCTCCTTCAGTTGGACATGCAGTTACATGTGATGAGTCACTTTCAGTTAGAATCAGTCATCTATTGCACTCTGATTCAGTTAGGACTTAGTTGAGAGTCAGTTATTGATTAGCTTGGTGGTTAACTATGTGTGTTGAGTGTGGCTGACATTCAGTTAAGCTATGCACATCCATGAAATTCGAATGACCTCCTTGAGTATTCGAATTGTCTTGGAATTCATGCACCTTGCAAGACCATTGTATTGTATTACTCATTCTTTATTGATTATACAGAGCTGCTACTCCTATTGTAGCACCATTATGCCATTTTCATGCTCAATTGTCTGAAATATTCTGTGAGACCATGTTTTTAGTCCCTAGATTACTATGACAGATTAATAATGACCACTAAGGAATCTCCATATATTTGTTTCAATGGAAGACCCATCATCTTAGCCACCGCCAAGAAAGCCCAGAACGCCAAGAGCTCAACTTTAGTATTTATAGAAGGCCCACAACCTAGTTTTAAGGAAAGTGTATGGGACATGCTGATGGCGATAAAGATCCCCGCCCCCCCCCTTTTGATTTAGCAACCGCACTATAAAAAAAACCACAAGGATACACCAGTACTGGAGCAGCTCCAATATTCCTTATCTTTGTTTTTTGTTCAGGTACATGATAGAACTGAAAAAAGTGATCAATTTGATACAAGGTATCCTGGCATATAGCCTGCTTATCTTAAAAGATGTTCGTGTTCTTGCACCTCCAAATACACCAGTACACAAACATAGGAATATAACTATAAACAACATGCACCATGTGTTTTTTAAACCAAAGCTTGAGGCTATTCCTCAAAGAGGTCCTAGCAATAGGCGGGTCACATAGGTAAATATTACAAAGTTTATAAAAAACTGATATAGTGAATATACTCCTAGACAGATTGTCCCATGTTATGATTTTATTGTTTAGAAGCAACCAAATAAAACATTTGATTTTCCATGGAAATTTACAGTGCCATAAGAGAACCGCAAACTTATATTTTATCAGAGCAAGCAGAGTGTTTACCATAAGTTCATAAGCCATCGCTGCAGTCACCTTCCCTTCCTTTTTATTATATGCCCAGACTAACTGATCAGCAGATGACTTAAGTCTGATGCCTCCATACTCCAGACCATCAACATAGTTATTCGACGCATTTTCCCACGTCCCCCCTAGCTCCAGATCCTCCGAGGATAACCAATAAGAAACCGAGTTATCAGTTGGGTTACGCGCATGCTGGAGATTTGTGATACCATAATTTTGTAAGTAGTCAATAAGATATTGAGGTAAGAAAGGACAAGAGTTTGATCCTATTATAGGATCATATCCCACCTGAATATCCGCACCATTTCCTGCTTGCCAACAGATACATCTCCCCAGCCAAGTTAGAGTGCTCAAAAACCCTGCAACTTGCAACTCTATTCCAAAGAAGTTTAACCTGGAAAATGCCATATTTTGTTGATCAACATTTCTATGCATGAGTTTGATAATTAGTCAATGTTTTGGCTTTTATTTATTTATTATGATATCTAAGTGGAATTTGATGACTCAATTTTTGTTAGAAATTATTATAGAATAGCCAAGTTGGCTAATTTCAAAATGCACAAATCCATGTGTTGAAAACCTACAACAATTATATTATGCAATTTTAATAATTTTAATGGGAATTTCTTTTAAAAGTTTTTTTTAAACTTTTTATAAAGAATAACTAAATGGAAATAAAGTAGTTTAAATATTCTATTTTTTTAACTATTTTCAATTATATTTTACGGTTAGTTTTGTTTTGAATATGGTTGGAAATCTTGATTTTTTTTAGAATTGTTGATATAACCTGTGAAAATTGCATAATGCAGATGTTACAAGGGTTTTTGAGGGTGTTGAATCTATTTATACATTCAAAAGCACCATTTGAACACTTCAAAATTTGAATTTCAACAAAAAATTATCTAATTTTGATAAAAAAAACTACTCAAAAATCCAAACATAAAATAAATAAACTACTCCAATAAAAATAATACAAATCATTTTTTTTTAATCCCACTCATATCTATACATAGTGAAGCACATGTTTAATTGCCTCAGCAAATTGTGAAGTATTTTGATGATGCTAATGATGATAGATTGTTAAATGTCTTAGATATGCCATCCCTCATTGATGAGTTGACCTTGTCGAATTTACATAAAGAGTCAACTACTATGTTTTGTTGATATGTTATGTCTTTTTGATGACCTTGAGTTTTTTTTTAAAGTGTGATTCACAAACCCCCCAAGGGGATGCTACGTCCACAAGAAGAAATCATGGGGGCCCACCCAAAGGGGTTTCACCCCTCGCTTTGATTACAGAGCTAACTCTATGGAGACATCAAGTGAGGCCCTTATATATCAATGTATATCGACCCAGGAATTTGACCTCGAAACCTTCTGCTCACAACCTACAACATTCAACCACTTGAGGTAGCCCACCAAGGATTGATGACCTTGAGGTTATGTTGACTATTCTGATAATTTAAATCCATAAATTATATAGGAAAGATGCATGATTAATCAAGCCTTTTAACTTTATTAAAATATATTATGAAGATTAGAGATGTTTAATTTTTATTGTTTTTTAAAGAATTTTTATAAAAAAGATATCTTAAATAAATATTTAATCTATCCAAATTTTGATACAAATATTTTAGAGCAATAAATATTATATATATATTTTAAACCGAAATCACGAAAATTTATATTAAAAGGAAGTTGTGGTTGAATTGTCCACACTAAGAGTTTACAAAAAAGAAGGGTAATTGTTTACTTTGCCCATGTTCAAAATTTCCAATATCTCTAGAATTTATCTATCTGTTTCCGTCGATGTTTTCTATCTCTACTAACTTACTAGTATAGACCTTTATTAAGCTATTACAACAAAATTTTCATTTGTGACACATAAGCTAGATAATAACATGGTAATTGGAAAAACCTGGTGGCTTAGAGAACTGAGGACTAGGTTGTTGACACAGAGTTGCAGAATGACTGGTGCTGGGCTGGGGACGTTGATACTAAGTTTCCATTTTGTTTACTGAAGGCTCTTCCTGCTCTGGTCCTTGGAAGAAAGTATTTGGAGACCCCACATAAGAATTTTCCCGGTTCTTGGCAAGTCTGGTTTTGGGTGCAACTTCCCTTTTCAACCTGTGGATATTCTCCTGAAGTTCTTATATAAGATCCCATTGTCCACTCTTGTATCCGCACAAACATCTTATTTCTACCTCCATCACTTCGATTTTGGAGTTTGTTCTTTCCAATTTGGAAATGTAATCTTCATTTCTTAGAATTTCCCTCTTTATCTCTACCTCTGTGCATTGCTCGACATCCCCCTACCATCTGTCTAAATTGCTCAGGAGAAATCCCACCTTTTCCTCCAGTTCTTCTATCCTCCGCTCTTGCTGCACTAGAGAAATCATGGAATGAGAGTTGGAGTCATCCATATCGACTCCATCTCTTCTTGAAATCGAAATGCTATTCCAAGGACCCTATATAATATTTCCCATGCTATCAATCCGAACACAGTTACTTCACCTACGTTTATTCCCTTTGCTCGCTCTTTGAATTGCTACAATTACAATGACAATTTTGCCAACTTGTTGCATCTCCATATCGTGAGATTTCCCACATACTTCGGCGGATGAATGAGAGGCTGTGTACTTCAAGTTCTGATCCAGATTTATGAAGGAAAAAAATGAACCACATCAATTCAACAAAGACATTGAAATATTGTAGAACACACATTCTATCAATAAACAAAATATGCAGAAACTGTAAAAGAAATAGACTTGCTGAATGAACACAACTTATCTCTAAGAAGAGATGCAATGGCTATGCGCATTCGCTTCTTTGTATTATAATGAGGCTGAAAGGCTCTTTAACATGATAAGAAAAACCCTAGACACCAGAACCCTGACCTTGGAAGATGAAATTCAAAAGGTTTGTGGACCCCGTTATGGTTAGTTGATACACCAACATCATTGGGGTGTAACTTTTGCATATGATCTCCGTTTGGGTTGCTCAATACACCATTGGAAAGGTATAATTGAGGAGTATATGCTGGGGGGGGNGGAAAATGGATCGCAAAAAAACTTTGTTTTGGGCCTCAAAATGGCCCCAAACATTGAAGACTTGAAAATAGTAAAAAACTACTAAACTGGGAAAAAATACTTTTGAGCCAATGGAATAAGTGGGTGGCCACCGATATCAATCTAGATCTATTTATTTGTAGAATTTACTAGAAACGGGCTTAGATAGTCATTGGTAGGTACAACACACCTCCGCCACCTTGCGTCATGCTGGTTAAGGCAATTAACACTTGCCATATCGGATTTCAAGAGGTGTACTTTCTAGAGATCTAAACAAACATTAGGGGATGTGGGTTGGATGGGTGGCCCCCTATTTTGAAAACCCCTTGGGATAAAGAACATACAAGGTTGGCTTGAAAATCCACCACCTTGTTATGTTTCCTCATCCATGTCAAACTTTTCGCACTATAAAAGAGTTTTGGAAATTATCTTGTGCAAATAAGGGTCATTAGGTGTAGTTTTTGAGATCAAGCAGTGAATAATAAACACCGAGTCTCCAATAATAGTGATATTTTTACATCTTTCAAATACAGGTTCGACACCCTTCCATAAAGCCAAAGCCTCCACCTAATTATTTGGGGCTATGCCTAGACCCTAGGCGTATTTCAATTCTTGATCTTCTTAAGGGTAAAGTAGTACCCCCTCTTGCCAGAGCAATAAATAACATATTACATTATTTATTTCTTACTATTTTTTCTATATAATGAATATAAGTTTTTACAAGTATCTTTGAGATAATTGAAAGGTTTTCTCCATAAATGAAAGACGAGAAAACATTCACAATCCATACAAAGCAACATGAAAATGATTTAATCCAATTAAAGCACAAACTGTTTTTGAAAAGAACAAACAAGTTACCCTATAATCACCAACTTAGGGATAAAGAAAATAGTAACCAAACCTGGACAACTCTTATATATGATCAATCGATAAATTTATTTATTTCCCCTTAAATAATATGTGATAATATTAGAAGAGGATAAAAGATATTGAAATAACTTAAAACATTTAGGCTAGAACCCTTCTCTAAAGAAAGCATAATTAAGAGGAATGACGAGCAAAGTTTTTCTATTTATAAATGCAATTTTTTTAGTTGTCATGAAAAAATACAGAGGACAGTTCTATCGTATTTGGGAAATAATATAGAAGAGGATTGAGGTTTATCCATTGCATATCACATCAATGGCATATGGAATTGAATTTGTAGGGTATCTGGATTGTTGGAGAAAAAGTTTAATGAGGAGTAGAGATATTATTCATTGAGAAAATATTCCTTTGGCACTAAATTTGGTTGGGTAAAATCTTCTCCAAAACAAAATTTTAATGGAGACATTATTTCGAATTTTTTTGATCTTCCATTGGCCATCATAAGAAGATGTGCATGCCTTATGGGAACTCTATATATGTTATTTTCCAATTGCATGGCCCTTATATCATGATCTATATTTGTATTTCCATTTTTGTTTTCATATCTAATTATATACTTTAATTGACACTATAGTTTAGTTTCATGCCTTGGAGTTGAGTAGTTAAGGAAGCTAATGGCATTACGATGTATTTTTAGTTCTACAAATTGAATTTTTAGATATTGTACAAGTGATAAGGGTTAAATTTTTTAATTGTAGGAGTTGTAGCATGATAGTTATAATAAGATATTGCACTATTAAAATGAGGAAGGTCCAAGCTAAGGATTATTGGAAGAGACTTAGAGTTGCCACACAATTATTGAGAAAAAATGGGAAATCTGGGAGAGGAGCATAAGGTAATCCATGAAGGATAAGGATAAACCACTAACAAAATTAGAGATTTGATTGTTCTAATTACCTACAATTGTTTAGTTAGTGTTTTTAAGTGTTTTTTATTAAGTGTATTTGCATCATATAGGTTGTACTTTGGTGTTGTCATTGATGTCAAATAAGAAGTATGATGATGTCAAGCAAGAAGCATGAAGACTTCAATCTAGTTTGAAGAAGTATATAGAAAACTTGTGTGAAAGTCTCAATAGTGTGTGTTAAATTTAATGAAGCATATGATCTTCAGGCCTGCATGAATTCAATGAGAAAAGAAGGTTGCGTAAGAGAGAGAAGAATTCAGTAAAGACCCATCAATTACTCATGGAAACATTGCAAACACATGGAGACAAAATTGGAATAATATCATTACATCCATTAATTAATATAAAATATGTAATACAATGGTGTTACAGATACGATAATTCGAATGCCTAAGATAGGATTCGAATCTACCAACCTGGACTGATTCCAGAGGTAACTCAATGTGGAAAAATCACCACTAGAGCTCACTAATGCAACTTTGGATCACTGAAACAGTTCTCAACCAGTTAACTGATTGGGTTAGGTGAGCAAAGGTGCCCTACTTTCCTCAAATCATTCAAAGTGGCGTTAGGATGAATGAGAGTGTTCTAAATGATGGGAATCAAAGCATAACTAAACATAACTGAATACCTACTAGGGTAAATTGCTGAAGACTATTGGTAGCACTCAAAGTGGGTTCCTAAATTATAGGGATTGGTCCTTGGAGCTCCTAAAATCATGCAAATAGGCACAATGAGTGGTAGGTGGCCCCTAGGCGTGTCCCCGATGCACTCGTGAAGAGATAATGACCTCCTAAGCTAGGAAAAAGACAAATAGACTATGTGGTCAAAGGGAGGATTAATTAATAATCCTAATACCCCCCTTAATCCCAACGTGGGCCATGGAAACTAAGACCAAAGGTCACCCATACAATCTAAATGCAAAAATGACTACTTAACAACCGAGGAAATGGGGAAAATCTAACGGGACACCCCCCCTAAAAATAAGGAGGAAAAACCAGGATTAAGCTTTCATATTAAGGGGAAAAATTTATTCTTGAGTAAAAACTTGTGAAAACATTTCTGCAATTTGCATCTCTATGGAGCAGTAATGCAGTGTGATCTTTCTTGTGTGCACTAGTTTCCTGGTAATGTGCATGAGAACCTCTCCATCTTCTTCCAATCCGATGAAAGATATGAGAAGAACTGTTGCCTTTGTCTCTTCTTTTTGGAGGAAGAGTGACATGATCCAATATAAAAAGAAATGTTGCCTTTGTCTCTTCTTTCTGGAGGAAGAGTGACATGATCCAATTTTTTCTTCAATGAGCAAAATTGTTGATCAGACCTTACCATAATGTATCATATCTTTGGGATTTTTTAGCACCTCTGTGGAATAATTGAATTTTCTTGATAAAGCACAAATCTCTCTTTTTGAAACTGAGATATTGTTCTCCTCACATTAGATGACTCTCCAGTCATGTTCCCAGTCGCCTCAATAACATTTTGATCCCATTTAGGCCTAGGATTGGGAGTAGGGACTAAATCTGGATTTGGATCCTTGTCACGTCCCCGACCCTCTGACCGACGAAGAGGACGCGACTAACACCCATACATCTGGCCAAACAGCCCCAAGGACATGGACAGACACCAATGCTGAAATTAAAAGCTTATCATAATGCATACAAGGATAACTAGATGTATGATCCATCATACAAGGATGCATCATTCATCAACATTCAGCGGAAGCAACACACACTCCAGCATTTAACATGTTCATCATAATTTATGAAACAGTAAATTAATTATAGAGATGAAATAGCAGCAGCACTTATCTTTGATGAAGAGTTCACCCCGCAACCAGCTACGTCGCTGCAACGTTCCACCCAACCATAGGCCAGCGTGCTCATCAATCTCTCAGCAACACTGCCACCCCCGAGCTGGGCATGATTCCTCAAGGATTAAGGGTCAATGCAGGCTTACACATAGCCAAGGTTCACAAAGCAGCGAACCGTCACTGTTGGGATTCACCAGGTCATCAATGAGCTAGGAAAGGCTAATGCTAAGCTGGTGGCCACAACACCAGTCTTCTCATGCATACACAGCCTCTAATCCCACTCTCAATAGTCCGAAGACCAACCACTGCATACCGCAGCAAAACAATTCCTCCACAGCTTTGTGAAGGCAACCGGATGACAATCCCAACAAAGGGCTAAACACAGCTCAAGCCACATGACAACTCAGAGTTGTTCTTGGCCCTAACGTGGCCAAAACAACTCAATAGCAACCCAAACTAGGGTACTTCAGCAACCCAACCTCATAATGAAAACGATGGCAACGTCACACAGTCCACAAAATAGAGACATCGTTGATGGCAGAAAACGGCTCACTAAGAATCCATAGCAGCCAAAATGTAATTGGACACCACAGCTAACAAAACGCGGGGAAGACAACAGTCCCAAAACAAAATCAGTGAGCACGGTTCACAACATGGGAAAATGACTCCAACGGTCTGTGCGTGAGGGAAAACTTCCACCAGACCCCAAATGTAACAACATATACAATCAACAACGAAAAATTACGGCATGAGGATAGACAGCGGTCCGTCCTGGACAACTAAACAGCGGAAAGGACTTACATAGGCCACAACACAGTCCCTGAGCGTAAGAGATGGCTCTCCACAGGAAATATCATGGGCGATAGTGACCAAACAGCTCCCAGCCTACTACGTGAGCAACAACGACGCCGAACCCACATATCAGCCCGTGAGGAAAACGCATTGACCTCCGCCTGAGCGTCCCTTTGTGAGCATGAACAACTCCCCTATGTGCACGGATGAATAGACTTCCCCTCTGTGTGAGGAAAATGAACAGACACGATGAGAATGCCTAGCAGTGGAGGGAGTGGAGAGTGAATGCTTCTCCTACCCCCATACGACGTGAAGAGGAAGAATCCGCTGGTGGAGTGGGCACGTGGGCAAGGATGGACAGTCCTGCCACAACCACCTCCACTCAGCAATAACTGCCCCAACTAACAAAACCAGACATTAAAGAGGTTGGGTGAGACAAGGAAAATGGCAAAACAAAACAAGGTGGCAACATATGGGTTTTCCCCCCCATAGACCAAGGTTTGACATCCCCCACCCCTTATCCTTTGGAATCATGCCCTTTTCATTTTTAACGTTGCACTGTCGTAGCTGGTTGTGGTTTATTTTATTTGATGTGCGTATTTACATGATGCCATACCATAATGTGCCTGATAGCATGATATACCATCGGCAACTACCCCCATTGCCGAAACATACACAACCAAATCGATGGTGGGGCTTTTGCCTTTAGCTCCTCACCACAATTAATTACATTCTATACATCATGCAAACAGGGTCAAAACCGGGGTGTTACATTCCCCTCCCCCTTGGAATAACACTGTCCTCGGTGTTCCAATACATAGGAATACATATACAATTGCACATCAAAATTTCAAAATTTTGCAGATCTGTTCCACGTTCAATTATTTACTTTGAACGTTCAAGACCAAGCCCCTCGGCTTCCATGAACTTCTCCTGCTAGCTCTCAGCTTTCAGCTTATCTCGATGTCTAGGAACCTTACGGCTATTTCCCTCATCATGTTCCCTCATTGGGCAGTCTCGGCGTAAATGATGTCCTCTGCATTCCCAGCATTTCACTGGATGCTTCATCTTTACCTGCTCAATTTCCTTTGAGTCTTCATGCTTGGACCGTTTCCCAATGGGTCTCTTGGACGAATGTCCCATCACTGATCCACCTTCCTTTCCTTTGCCGATTGCTCCCAGAAGGCTTTTCACCTCCCTTTGCAAACCAATAGAGTCTTGCAAAATCTGGTGGTTCATTTCATTCTGCCTTCTCTGTATCTTGAGCATCTCCCCAAGATTTTCTTGGGTCTTGGCAATCATTTGAAGGAGACTTTCAGCTAAGTCCAACAACTTTTGATCTGCTGCCATGATCAATGTGCACCACTAGGTTCCACTTTTCTCACCTGTGAAATGCACCATTGCAATTTTATCAGACCAAGCATAATATAGACATTAAAATCAGTCAGTTAATTACCCAATTGGTATGACAGTCCAAGTCTCATCAAGGAGACTTTCATATTTTTCATGCCTTCCCAACAGGCACATGAGCTCATTCATGTCCATTCTTGGGCAGGGAATTAACCTTTCCAGCATTCACAATTTACCTTCGACAAAAACACACATTCCATTTTTAGTCATACATGCATTCAACAATCTTTTGTTTTCACAATGCATAAATATATATGTATATATAATTAAAAGGAAAGAGAGAGCAACAAGAGTTTTTCCCCTCTTTGTTTTGTTCCATCCTGGAACCCACACCAGTGCGGTGGCTTTTCATGCTCTCAGCCTCCTTCACTTTACCGTGAATGCCGGATCAATCCCTCTTGGCCATGATGCTTAGTGTCTTCGGTCTATTCCAGACCTCTAAACCATGGAGTCTCTCCACATGGTTTGTCTCGACTTCTAGGAACCTCACGGTCTCACTAGCACCTTTTTCATTGCCGCTCATTCCGAGCTTTCCAGGACAGTCACATGTCCACATGCACCCCTAGGATGCTCTCATAGTCCTCGCTTACAGCGATACCTATATCCAAACATTGAATAGATTCACATGTTTAGTTTATTCTCATTCGTTTTATCTCTAGAACAAGAGCTTAAAACATCACAACCAAATCATATACACACGTATATTCATGAGCAAAATAATCCAATACTTATCTGTATTGTGCGTTTCCTCGTTTGTCCACAGGATCCTGCTTCGCTTCGCAAGCCTTGGGATCGCCTATGGACTTAGATGTTAGGTCAGCACGCAGGCTACCCCACAACATCAAATAATTAATGTCCAGCCAGCACACCCTCATTTCAACTGGGCTTGGAACTTTACCGTGACCATTTCCAAGTCTAGGATCTACTATGGATCCTCAGGCATATCACAACCCAACATACACTTATACCAGCACACACTTATATCAACAATAACCCTTACTCCGCAACCCCTCACAACAACCATTTACCTTTTACCTTTAGGGTGCAACACCCAACTGCATCTATTTAGCCTGTCAACACAAGCAATACAAGCAATACAAGCAAACTCATCAACATTATTGCTCTAAAACTATAATCACATCTCTCATCATTCGCTATCAAGTATTGAGACACCAGGAGTGCGCCCACTCCCTAGGGTGTAATCAATATTGAAAACCCTTTCATGACTCAACATCAAAAAAGTGTGCACCCTTTCCCGGTGTGTGCCATGTAGGCCCTATTCATACTCAAGCAATCGGTCATCATGGAAATAAAATCAAAACATGTTCTGCATATGGAATTTAATAGTTTGACATGCATATTCTTAGCAAGGGTAACATAACACTTATCCATTTACCGACGCAGTATGCCTTTGTTAAGGAGGAATGGGGGCTCCTTCCCTGAGTTAACAGTCCCTCAGTTTGCCATCCCAACTCCTTTTCACATTTCATGTGCACGCATGTCTTACCGACATAATTTATACCATCTCACTCATGTTGCTACCAAACATGTAGTGCAGATAAGACATTCCCAAAATGTCCAATGACGTTTCACCCGAAACCCATTTCCAAGGGAAAACCTTCCTATGAAGTTTGGCTCTTGCAGGCCATCACACATGATCTTCCTGCAACGTGTACCCTTGACACATTCATCAAATAGCCAAACAATCAATCATTATCTGATAATACAATTCCAATTGATTGTTCCATAACCAAGCAATGACATTGGTAATCAAATTCAATAGGAAATTGCAATTCTGTCCACTACAGAAATTAGTTTGCTTCTAACATAATACGAATACCCACTTACAATGCGTCCTCCTGACACAATCTTATGCAAACCAATAGTGATTAGTAGTCGTCAGCAATTTCTTAAATACAAAATTCACAATTCAAATTTAACAACCCATTATGCGTACCAACTAGCTTAACAGCGAATAAGACTCTTCTCATAAGATTTGGCTCTTTTACATGGTAGATTTTGGCATTGGTCAGGGTCTTACCTCTCATTTCCATGCTTGAAATAATCTACCTGAAACCTGAGCTTCAATCATCCAACACAATCTTATGCAAGCCAATAGTGACTTATAGTTGTCAGCAATTTCTTAAATCCGAAATTCACAATTCAAATTTAACAACCTATTATGCATACCAACTATTTTTACAACCATGAGACTCTTCTCATAAGGTTTGGCTCTTTCACATGGTAGATTCTAGCATTGGTTAGGGTCTTACCTCTCACTGCCATGCTATAAATAATCTACCTGAAACCTGAGCTTCAATCAACCAAACACTTGGTAAGTCTGGATGCATATAAACTTCTCATTGCTACAACCATCACTGAAGCATTTTCAGAATTTATAAAATTCAAATACTTCCAGCTATTAATCACATCAATATTACCAAAACTCATTACTTCATGCAATCATTATCATACTAACATTTACAAGGCATAGTCACATCATTCATGCAATTAAATGAAATGTTTAGATACTCCTTACTTCACAAGCGTATCATTTGTACCACCTTGCTCTTCCATAGAGCATTTCTGGCAGACAATTGATCATGACTATCCTGCATTCATAACAACCTTTGAAATGGTTCCTGAATTGTCATCAATTCATCATTTCAGTCATTAGTTATTCATAATATCACATGCATTCATCTCAATGCATTCATGCAATACATCACAACATTTGCACTTATACTTATGCAATCAGTCACTCACACCCTTCATATGCATACATTCAATGCATAACTACAAGATTCATAAAATCTTCTTAAGGCATATCCATTCAATGCTACTTTGCATTGATTCATGAATACTATGCATTCAACCTACCAGGCATAGCCTAACCATGACTACTTCATATAGGATGCATTACTATAATCAAGATCGTCAGTACTTACTTTTCTTGGGATACTAAGCTCAATCAATATATACAGGCATGACACCTTTCTATATTCAAACATCCACATGGTACTTACCTTTACCACTCCATGGAATTTGTCATAATCAAACTCTTACCTGCATGGGTTCTACTTACACCCTTGACATGACCAATTTGGTTGGTCCTTGCAGGAGATTGCAGAATTTGCTCACCAACTTTTGTCATGGACTTTTTGCCTTATCCCCTTTCTCCATAGGGTTGCTAGTCACAATTATCAGCATCAACAACATATTCAACTAGGTCCATGTCATCGTTGGTTTTTCCACTAATGCCAACATTAAAGCAATGATTATCATTAGTGGTTTATTATAAATATATAATCCTTAATATCCTATGTATGCAAAGCATATCCTCATGCATTTCATGCATAAAACTTAGGGAATGTAGTTATAATCAGCAAGATAGGTTTTAAGGAAACCTCCCTTTTCAAGTCTTTCATCCTTGCATGGAATTCCTCTTCCACACAACAGCTGATTAGCCTTCATAGTCCTTGCTATCTCTGGGCATGCAACTGTCCAGATTTGTCCATTTGATAGAAATGGCCATCATTAGCACTTTGCTGCTCCATGCTCAGATTCTGGTGACTTACCCTTGTCCCCTACTGGATAAGCTTTCCAACGCCTATCCATATGCTTCATTCCGACCTCGGGTGTGAAAACCACACCACTTCTAAAAATGAAGACTATCACCAAATCTCGACATTTTTACACACCACTGCATTTTGGACTGTGTGCCAACTTCAGCCACCCGTAAACCCCACTGAAAAATAGCTGAAAATCTGCCTGGAAACAGCTGAAAAATCTTGCTGAAAAACAATCGAAATCTGTTGAAAATCCCACTTGGAAAACTCAACTTTTTCTTATGCAGAATCAGATCTCATTCCAACTATCCATCCGACGTCTCGGCTGTCAAAACAACTAGCCTCTCCGCTGCTCATCAGAAATCGGATCCTCTAACCTGTCGGACGACTAATTCTCTAAGCTTCTGACACTCCGGCAGTCCGATCTTCATCTTTCATCTGACTTCATCGGCGGTCCAATCAACTAAATTTTTCCGACGTGTCGGGCCGATCTTCCTTTGGCTTCCGACGTATCGGCGGACCGATCAACTAAATCTTTCCGACGTGTCGGCGGTCCGATCTTCTAAAGTTTTCCGACATTTTCTATGCTTAGAAAAATTGAAAAATTGAAAATTTCAAAATTTCAATTTTTCTTCTTCTTCTTGTCGCCACATCGGATGCTCAAACAACTATTCTTTTCCGACGTTTCGGCGATCTTTGGAAGATCTCTGCCAAAACTGCGGCTCCGACTTCAACTAATTTCCTCCGAGACTTCTCTTCTCTTCTTCCGTTGCATCGGCAACTTCATCTTCTATTTTCTTCCGATTCTCGCTGCCGCATCAGCTACTCAAACAGCTAATCCTTTTTCGACGGTTTCCATACTTAGACGAATTTTCAAAACTTCGTCTTCCTTCTTTCTTCTGCCGACGACATCGGAAGTCCTTTCGGCTAACTGAGCCAACGTATCGGCTGCTCAAACCGCTAACGCCTTCCGATGATCAACACTTAGAAAATTCAAAAATTTTCCTACTGTCGAAAACCGGATCCATTGCCGCATCGGCGTTTTAGTCCCTACGACAGCCGCAACAGCGGACGGACAACCGCTAAATTCTTCTGCGGTGTCGGCGAACCCATCACCTATTTTCTGCCGACGGACGCTGAACACTTAGAAAATTTTCAAAATTTTCCCTCTTCGCCGCTTGATCGACTCAATTTTCTTCTTTTTGTCGGCGACTTAGCTTCATCAACAGCTGCAACGGCGATCCACCATCCTCGATCTACTTCCGATTGACGAACTAATTCTTTGACTGACATCGGAAGTCTTTTCACATTGGCAGGCTAGTGCCTTTGGCTTCCGCAACGGTGGAACATCAAACCTCCGTCGGACGCGCTTCCCTCTAACTCTTCCGCTACGTCGGAAGTCCGTTCCACTAACTTTTCCGATGGCTCAAACACTTAAACAAATTTTTCAAAAATTCTTTTTCGACTGCCCCTTGTCGGATGGCCTTCTGACTACACCTTCCGACGTATCAGAGGAGCTTCCCACTAGCTCTTCTGACTGTTCAACACTTAGAAGAATTTTTTTTTGAATTTTTTTTTTTGAATTCTTAGTCATTCATTTCTGATCTCTGCTGGGCATAGAAGGTAATTCTACCCTCTGACAGTTGCTCCTTGGCCCATAGAGGCCCATTGTTGCAACCATGAGCTCTGATACCACACTGTCACGTCCCCGACCCTCTGACCGGGGAAGAGGACGCGACTAACACCCATACATCCGGGAAAACAGCCCCAAGGACATGGACATACACCAATGCTGAAATTAAAAGCTTATCATAATGCATACAAGGATAACCAGATGCATGATCCATCATACAAGGATGCATCATTCATCAACATTCAGCGGAAGCAACACACACTCTAGCATTTAACATGTTCATCATAATTTATGAAACAGTAAATTAATTGCAGAGATGAAATAGCAGCAACACTTATCTTTGATGAAGAGTTCACCCCGCAACCAGCTACGTCGTTGCAACATTCCACCCAACCATAGGCCAGCGTGCTCATCAATCTCGCAGCAACACTGCCACCCTCGAGCTGGGTGTGATTCCTCAAGGATTAAGGGTCAATGCAGGCTTACACATAGCCAAGGTTCACAAAGCAGGGAACCGTCACCGTTGGGATTCACCAGGTCATCAATGAGCTAGGAAAGGCTAATGCTAAGCTGGTGGCCACAACACCAGTCTTCTCATGCATACACAGCCTCTAATCCCACTCTCAACAGTCCGAAGACCAACCACTGCATACCGCAGCAAAACAATTCCTCCACAGCTCTGTGAAGGCAACCGGATGACAATCCCAACAAAGGGCTAAACACAGCTCAAGCCACAGGACAACTCAGAGTTGTTCTTGGCCCTAACGTGGCCAAAACAACTCAACAGCAACCCAAACCAGGGTACTTCAGCAACCCAACCTCATAATGAAAACGATGGCAACGTCACATAGTCCACAAAACAGAGACATCGTTGATGGCAGCAAACGGCTCACTAAGAATCCGTAGCGGCCAAAATGTAATTGGACACCACAGCCAACAAAACGCGGGGAAGACAACAGTCCCAAAACAAAATCAGTGAGCACGGTTCACAACATGGGAAAACGACTCCAACAGTCTGTGCGTGAGGGAAAACTTGCACCAGACACCAAATGTAACAACATATACAATCAACAATGAAAAATTACGGCATGAGGATAGACAGCGGTCCGTCTTGGACAACTAAACAACGGAAAGGACTTACACAGGCCGCAACATAGTCCCTGAGCGTAAGAGATGGCTCTCCATAGGAAATATCATGGGCAATAGTGGCCAAACAACTCCCAGCCTGCTACGTGAGCAACAACGACGCCGAACCCACATATCAGCTCGTGATGAAAATGAACTGACCTCCGCTTGAGCGTCCCTTTGTGAGCGTGAATAGCTCCCCTATGTGCGCGGATGAATAGACTTCCCCTCTGTGTGAGGAAGATGAACAGACACCTCGAGAATGCCTAGCAGTGGAGGGAGTGGAGAGTGAATGCTTCTCCTGCCCCCATATGACGTGAAGAGGAAGAATCTGCTGGCGGAGAGGGCATGTGGGCAAGGATGGACAGTCCTGCCACAACCACCTCCACTCAGCAATAACTGCCCCAACTAACAAAACCAGACATTAAAGAGGTTGGGTGAGACAAGGAAGATGGAAAATCAAAACAAGGTGGCAACATATGGGTTTCCCCCCCCATAGACCAAGGTTTGACATCCCCCACCCCTTATCCTTTGGAATCATGCCCTTTTCATTTTCAACGTTGCACTGCCGTAGCTGGTTGTGGTTTATTTTATTTGATGTGCATATTTACATGATGCCATACCATAATGTGCCTGATAGCATGATATACCATCGGCAACTACCCCCATTGCCGAAACATACACAACCAAATCGATGGTGGGGCTTTTGCCTTTAGCTCCTCACCACAATTAATTACATTATATACATCATGCAAATGGGGTCAAAACCGGGGTGTTACAATCCTATTGAACTTCATATTCAATTCCATAAACTGATTCAACTTGGTCCTCTGCTTTGGATTATGAATATGAAACATTAATGGAAACATTATCATATGCAAAAGGTTTAGGTAGGATGAATTTACCTTCCCTTTCAAATGGCAACTGAGATGGCACCGTATCTGAGTATGGAAGAAAGTGTGAGAATTCATATGCCTTGGAGGCATGGTTTGCAACACCTTTCGCTATAATATTCCCAATTGATATATTTGAGATATCCATTGAGTTACGACCAAATACCACTCACTTTGGTGAACTTGTATGAGTCATATGGTATACAGACAACAAATTTGCTACTAAGGAGGGCACACAGAGTACATTCTTGAATAATCCATGCTCTAAATTATTTGAACCCTTTCTTTCAGCTTGGATTTGAGTGTCATCTCCCATGTGAATACTTGGACCATCAGCAAGTTGCAATGAAGAGAATGATTCTTTGTATGCAACCATGCGATTGGAGGATCCTAAATCAATGAGGAAGGCATGTGATTTTGAAAAACCAGCCTTCTGTGCATGGCATATCTCATCACGATCTTTAGCATTGTCTCCAGATTCAACCATCCTTGTGCCTTCAGGGAGGGAATTATTGTGCTTCTCAAGGAGTTTTGACATCTGATCTATGGTCTTCTTCATATAATATCTCTTTGTATGGTTTCCTTTCTTACAGTAGGAGCACTTTCCCTTGTTAAACCTCTAATGTCTGTCCTTCTTAGAGCCCAAGGCTTCATCTGCTGGATCAAACTCTTCCTTAGGTTCAAATTCGGTGTTCCTTTTTTCTTTGCCTTTCTTATTCCTCCTTACTTGCGTATTCTTTGTCTCACAAGCCAAAAGAGATTTATTTGGAGAGGATATGAGGGCTCCCATATGTATCATCTTGCCTTGTTCTTGTATTAGAGACTCCGTGAAGACATCAAGGGATGGAATTATCCATTTAGGAGTAGTCAGCCTCCCAATGTGAAAGGTAGATACAAACAGTGAGAATTCTGGGCCAAATTTGCTCAGAATTGAGAGCACCAATTGCTCATCCTTCTTTTCAATCCTGCATTGCTTGCATTGCATGATAAGGTATTTGAATTTTGAAAGGAACCGCTGTATATTTTTGAAGTTTTTAGGTTGTAGTGCTATCAACTAGTTCTCCAGAATATGGCCCTTGAGCTCATCCTACTTTCCAAACAAGGATTCGACTTATACCATAATTATTTTGGAGTTTTCATTCCATTAAGATGAAGTAGTATCTCCCTGTATATGTGGATGCACATGAAGCCAAAAGCTTCATCAAGCTTATTCAGATACTTTGAAAGTTTCAAGATATTACTGCAGTTTGACCTCTCTACCCATGGTGACCCTATACAGATCCTTGTTGCACACGACAATCTACATATCATCCCTCCAATCAAGGTAATTGAAGGGTGTGAGGATTCTGGGAGTCAGAGCTACTGAATTCTCCTTCTCACAGCTTCAAGAACAACTAATTCTTCAGAAAATATTTGAAGGTACTTGCAAAAACACTTCAATTCGAATCAAACCAATTCAAACACTCTCCATTTCGACATGTGCACTTTCTCTGGGTGCATCACACCTGGATAGACTTCTCTGTACGTAATCCAAAGGGACCAAGGAAGAATACCAGGAATTATGTCGAACCCAATTGCTTCTGGTGCATCGATGGAAGTTTTCGAGGTTTGAAGTTGGCCTGGACACCTGCTATGATACCATGTTAAATTTAATGAAGAATAGGATCTTCAGGCCTGCATGAATTCAATAAGAAAATAAGGCTACATAAGGGAGAGAAGACATCAGTAAACCCTGATCAATTACCAATGGAAAAATTGCACACACATGGAGACAAAATTGGAATAATATAATTACATCCATTAATTAATATAAAAGATGTAATACAATGGTGTTACAAGTAGGATAATTCGAATGCCTAAGATAGGATTCAAATGCTTAAGATAGGATTCAAATCTACCAACCGGGGCTGACTCCAGAGCTAACTCGGTGTGGGAAAATCACCACTAGATCTCACTAATGAAACTCTGGATCACTGAAACAGTTCACAACTAGTTAACTGATTGAATTAGGTATAAAAGGTGCCCTACTTTCCTCAAATCACGCAAAGTGGCGCCAGGATGAATGAGAGTGATCTAACTGATGGAAATCAGAGCATAATTGAACATAACTGAATACCTATCAGGGTCAAATGTTGAACACTACAGGTGGCACTTAGAGTGGTTTCCTAACTTATAAGGATTGGTACCAAGAGATTCTAAACTCATGTAGACATGTGCAATGAGTGGTAAGTGTCCCCAAAGTGTGTCCCCCATGCACTAGTGAAGTGATAATGACCTCCTAAGCTAGGAAAAAGACAAACAGACTATGTGGTCAAAGGGAGGAGTAATTAATAATCCTAACAATGCGCAAGTACCACAAAGTGATGGCACTCTAGTGCATAATACTCACCAAGTCATGGCCTTCTAGGTCGTAAGTCCCCCCAAGTCAACAAAGCCAATAATGATACAAAAGTGCACATCGACAAAATAATAAGAAACTTGATCAGAAAGTAAGGAAGAAGGGGTGTCATCGACTTAGAGGAACCCCAAATTTTGTACAAATCAAATTGAACAATAATAGAAGTAGTAGTATAAACAAGCGAGATATTGAAGTGTTGAACCCATATGTTTTGGAATATTTCCTTGTTTCTTGCTTCCCATATACTAAAAATGAAAAGGGACAAGAAAGCGTCATAACAACGTACCCCATCATTTTGTCACAATTCCTGCGTGCACTGTTCTAGCGATGCATCACTTCACGTGAGTGTCCTGCCATTGGAGAGGGTCTTTGAGGCAGAGATCCAAACGTCTCTTGCATAAGGGCATAAATTAAACAAGCGAGAGGTCTGTTCTCATGTGTTTTACACAGTATGCATATGCATAGTCCTTGGAATCCCCTTTTTCTCAGTATTTCCCAGGTTGGAAACTTATTGCTTAGAGCCAACCACAGAGTTATTATGGTTTTCAATGGGTTATGAATTCCCCTTATCCTATGTATCCTCGCCCAAATGAACAAATATTGCCACAAGTTTATTCACAAACCTATTCCACTCCTATGCTTCTTCTCCCGCAAGTCCAGGGTCCTGTGATGTTTTCCACCTCGCCCTTCCTCTTTGCTGCGGATTTTGTGCTTGTGCATCGACCAAAACAATAATCCTCTGCACTATCAGTTGTTGGATTATCGGTTTTGAAAATCTATATTCCTAGCCTGCCCCTGCCCACAGATCTTCTCCAATTCTGACTCTTGTCCCATTTCCTATTCTCCACACAGTCAAATTTCCCACCAATGGGAACACCAATACGAGTGCCTTCCACCCTATTGATCCATTTTTATGGGTTTTGTCAGGGTTTCTGAACCATTCTACTACTGAAGAGCCAGGATAGTATTTCGAGGTCATAACCCTTCCCCACAACATTCTCTCTCTCTCTCTCTCTCTCTCCCCCTATATATATATAAAGTGTTTTTCCAAATACTCTATGCACAATTGTCTTTTATTTTTATGATTGAAATTGAAATGGGTGCATAAATTATAAAGTGAAAACTTGTTTAATCTATGCATGATACTAATTCACCCCCCCTCTGAGTATCATTAAGAATTCCAAAAATTGGTATAGATCATTGCGCAAACATGGATAAATAGGAAGGACTCTTTACAAACAAAGCACCAAGTTTTTATGGATCAAATTATACATTCGTATAAGAATGGAAGTATACTTGCAGTCTCTTGGAGTTGATGTCTAACATTTTGTTGAAAATGGTTACAATGTACCCAAAACCTCACCAATTGAAGCAGCTGAAAAAAATGCAATATGAATGCAATACTATGTGGTTTAGAAGACTCCGAGTTTACCAACGTTATGAAGTACACATCATCTAAAGAAGTGTCAGATAAGCTTAAAAACATTTAGGAAGAAGATGAGAAGGTTAAGAAGGCAAAGTTGCAAAAATATTAAGGACATTTTGAAACACTAAAGATGAGGGAAGAAGAAAACATTGCATACTATTTTCTCCATGTTAATGAGATTGTCAATGCTATCAAAGGTCTTGGAGTATAAATGGTTGAAGAAACAGTTGTACAAAAAGTACTGAGAACTCTGCCACTATTATTTGACTCTAAAGTGCCAGTCCTAGAAGATAGAAGTGATTTGGATAAATTAACAAAGGACGAACTTTATGGGACTCTTACTGCATACAAAATGAGGATCAAAAGGAAAATACTTTTAGAAAATAAGCATCTTTCAAAGCCACCAAGAAAACGAAATGTAGCAAGCATGAGCAAAACAATAACTCATCTGATGAATCAGACAAAGAGGAAACAAACTTTGTGAAGAAACTAAAAAGGGGTCATGGAAAATACAAAGGTAAGCTATTTTTCAAATGCTTTGAATTTGGTAAAGTAGGTCACTTTGCTTCCAAATGTCCTTACAAAGAAAGTAGATATAGTGATAGTGAAGAAGACTTCAATCACAAAGAACAAAGGAAGACATACTAGCATAGCAAGTATAAAATTAAGAAGAAGTCCTTCAAATAGAAAAAAGAGTCTGTATTCTAAAGAAGACAACAATTCATCTGAAGAAAGTAATGTCACTTATTGCAGTAAAAAGACTTCCCGCTTCTCAAGGGGGAATATCATGGATTGACGGTCGATATTCAAGTTTCAAAGCCCTATCAATTAGATAGATTACTCAATAAGAAAACTTTCTCACGATGGGAACAAGCGAGCCTAAGCTATAGCTAGAACTAGAGCTAGTAGCCTAGCTATAGCTAGAACTAGAGCTAGTAGCCAAAGCGTTGAGCTAGAGCCTTGAGCCAGAGATAGAGCCATGTTCTAGAGCACCCATTGGTTGATGGTCATCCTAAAACCACCACTTGGTTTGTGGTCATCCTAAAACCTCAATTTAGTAGAAGGCATTAGCTTTTGCTAACCATTGGTTATTGTCATCTTAAATCACCACCTACTATGTTTGTGGCATTCAAAAATCACCATTTACTAGAAGACATCAACTTTTGCTAGCCATTAGTTTGTGGACATCCCAAAACTACCAATTCAGAGAGCACTTCAGTGATAGGTTTAACCATCGGAAACCATCTATATCCATATTTCATTTCTCTTTCTGAAAGTATCTTGGATTCACAAACATCCCTTCAAATTAAGAGGGGGATGTATTGTACTAATATTACTATTCACATGAAAAGTCAGAAGTGAATAAGAAAAGTCATAAAAAAGAAACCACTTGAAAAACAAAATCAAGAAATATTTCACTACATTTATATGTGTATCATATTAATGAAATATGCATTCATAAGTTATCTTTACATACTTATTTTCAAAATATTCCAACAATATTTTTAATACTTATAAAATCATTTATTTATTTTTCATTTTTCAATACATTATATGTATATCATATTAATGAAATATATGTTCACAATTATTTTATTTATTTTCAAAATATTTCATCATATAATATATTTTGTTTTATACTTATAAAATCATTATGTATTTTTCTTATTTTATTTGTAAATTTAAATTTAAAATACATTTTATTAAAATATATCATGTATCATTATTATTATGATATATATTCATGTTATTTTTTTTCAACAAATCACCACCATTTACCATATAAAAGGGTTTACCATTTTACAATGGATGTAAAAAACAAATATGGTACTCATCCATACAACGAGCACGTGGAGAAAAATGCAATGCACCATACAATCCTCATATTGTAGAATTACTTTTCACTAACCAAACCGGCACAAAGCTGAGCCCTTTCATTTTTAAGCATTGCAATCTCAGATCTAATACTTTCAACTCCCTCTCCATTACCTTCTGCAATTGTTTGCTCCAAAGTCATAATAATTCTCTCTATGCTTTTGATCTGTAAACAGCAACCAAAAATGGAAAGGATTAAGATTGCAGTTATTATTGATTGTTTTTCTATAAACAACCAAAGACATAATAAATTTTTCTATGCTTTTGATCTGTAAACAACAAACAAAAATGAAAATGGAATGGATTAAGATTGCAGCTAGCTATTATTGATTGTTTTATTTTTTATTTATTTTTATAGACGGATATAATGTATTAAATTTAACATTAAAATTATATATATTTTTTATTTTACTTTTTTTTATAAACTGCTTTTTAATAGAGTTGAAGTTACCAAGTTCTGAGGAGTTGATCTACGCTCGGTTGCTCTGTGTATAGTTCTTCGAACTGCATCTTCCAAACGACCTAGAGTTAATCTGAATTGATTCTGTAATAAATCTGCTACAGAACGAATACGTCGATTTCTGAGGTGATCTATATCATCGAGTGTACCCATTCCAATTTTAACTATTAAATTTAACATTAAAATTATATATATATGATGATGTGGTTTACAAACATTATAATATATATATTATAATATGTCTATATTAGTAATATAGACATATATTTATAGTGTTGGTGAAGGTTTTATTTTTATAGTATAGTTATCGAAGTATATAGCAAGAATTATTAAACTTACAAAATTGAATGGAGGTGATGACTAACATGCTATATTATGGACACACTCTTATCGTCGCATTTTTCTTAAGGAAAAATTATAGGTTAAACCCAACACTTCAAGATAGCCATAAAGGTATTTGGAGGTAGGAGTTAAACTTATGACATTAGGGAGAAAGTGATTACCCACATGCACTTACTGTAAACCCAAAACAACTTGAGGTTGCTATAACTGCATTTGGAGCTAGGGGTTAAACTTATGACACCACAAGGTGATTACCCACATACACATATGATAAGTCTAAGCCCACCTCCATGTTTTGTTGCCAAATTTTTTATTTGATAAGCATAGAGTTGATCCAAAACACCTTGAGCTAGTCATATCAACACTTGTAGGTGGGGTTTAAACTCATGGCACCGAGAGGTAATTACTCCTATTTTCTCTTTAAGGCTTGCCAAACTTTCATTTTGATCAAGCATAGGCTTGATGGTGGGGTTTAAACTTATGGCACCGAGAAGCAATTACCCCTATTTTCTCTTTAGGGCTTCCAAAACATTCATTTTGATCAAGCATGGACTTTACCCAACACCTTCAGGTAGCCTTAGGTGTCGAGGGGTTAAACTTTGGCATTGGGAAGTGATTACCCACATGAAGTTGGACGTAGGGGTTAAACTTATGGTAGTTGGTGGTGATTACCCACATGCACATATTATCTTTAATGCTTGCCAAACTTTCATTTTGATCAAGCATGGACTTTACCCAACACCAAGGTAGCCATAGGCGTTGAGGCGTTAAACTTTGGCATTGTGAATTGATTAGCCACATGCAGTTGGACGTAGGGGTTAAACTTATGGTAGTTGATGGTGATTACACACATGCACATATTATCTTTAATGCTTTTCATGCTTGCCAAACTTTCATTTTGATAAGCATGGACTTCACCCAACACCTTGAGGTAGTGTTAGGTGTTGAGGGGTTAAACTTTGGCATTAGGAAGTGATTACCTACATGTAGTTGAAAGTAGGGGTTAAGCTTATGGCAGTTGGTGGTGATTACCCACATGCACATATTATCTTTAATGCTTACCATAATTTCCTTTTGATTGATCATACACTTTATGCAACACCTTGAAATAACCATATAACACTTAAAGATAGGTTGGTAATTAACCACATACATATATTATAAACCCAAGCCCAACCTCATATTATTTTGAAACCTTGATGAAGCACACACCTTACCCAAAACCTTGAGGCCGTAGCCATTGCAAAACTTGGAAGTAGGGATTAAATGTATGACACCCTTTTGATCATTCATATGCTTTGGCTCATATCTTTGGATAGTTTACCTTAAACCTTGAGATAGCCATTGCAAAACTTGGAAGTAGGGATTAAATGTATGACACCCTTTTGATCATTCATATGCTTTGGCTCATATCTTTGGATAGTTTACCTTAAACCTTGAGATAGTTGTTGTGACACTTGGATGTATAAGCAGTGATTACCCACACGAACATATTAAAGATCCAAGCCCAACCATGTGTTGTTTTTACATGTTCATACTATGAACCCCAAACTTTTCCTTTTGATAAGATTCTAATTTTAAAGGCTTTAAGGATTATCTTTGAGATACTTGTGTGAAGGCACACTGAAGTAAGAGTTAAACTCACGATATCAAGAGGTAAGAGGAGGTAAGAGGTAATTATTATGTGTACTCTGTGCCAAAATTTTCCTTTGTTTATGAACATAAAATGAAACATAGAAAAGTGTAATCTAAATTAAGGATATGGACATGAAGTGAAGTAAAGTTTTGGAAGGTTAAAAGTTAAAAAATGATCAATCTTTAAGTTTGACTTTTTATATTAGTTTTCTGTACAATTTTAGTGGGCCTAACAGTTAAAAATATGTTTTTCTTTCTAGAAAGTCACGGGTTCAAATCTGAAAAGACATAAAGTATGTACACCTTCATAAATCTTAACAGTTGAATCTCTATGCAGAAGGGTCCATTGTCCCATAAACAAAAAAGCCTTGTAAACTAATTTAATGTGATTGTTTTGTTTTAGCTCTCATAAATTGCATTTAAGAAGAGAGAAGGCAAACCTTTCTATGAGGCCATCGACGCATGCCATTGCGCCTACAAATCTTTTTCAAGACAGTGGGACAGATGGCCAATTCCTTGGCTGCCACATTAATAGGAAGATGGAAATATGCTGCTAAATCTGATATTTTCAACTTTCCTGTTCTTTCCCTCTGCAAGTAAATAAAACACACACCATAAACATAAACAACTTATGATACCAACTTCGAATTGAAAGCCTTTTCAACAATAATGTACACATAGAAAATGGAGATGGAGGCATTGTGATCTGTAGATATTGCTATATTACCTGTGCAGCGACATTGCTCTTATGAGGCTTTGCAGGGGGTGTATTAGGAATCATTCCTCTCTGATCAACGCCGCAAGGGGCATAAAAATTCCTGTCCATATAAAATTGACCAGCTAAAGGTTGTCCTGGCATAAAGCCATTGTTAGGAGCATGCAGTCCTGAAAAAAGGTTCACTGCATATCAGCTTGAAGTAAAAGTTACATATATCTTCATTAATATTATTATGTTGAATGTTACAAAAAATTTCCATGAAGTTTCTATATTGGTTATGATAAATTAACATAGTTCTCTCTTTCATTGTCATTTTGGATTAAAACAAAAACACCATTCCAATGTGAAAATGAATCATTAATAATCTCTTTCATTGTCATTTTGGATTTAAAACAAGAACACCATTGCAATGTGAAAATGAATCATTAATAAGTGCACTTAAAATGAATCATTAATCATATTTTATAAAGAAAAGTGTGGTGCACTTTGTTTTAGGTGAAAGAAATATTGGGATTGGTGAAAGAAATGTTTATATATATATATATATATATATATATATATATTAACATAAAACCATCTTAACCCAATATTTGTATAATTATTGAAAACTTGGAAATTAAGATGATCGGATTTTAAAGTTATACCTATTCATTTATCTTTTTCTTAAGCCTTTTATACAGTCAGATATTTACACCAGCTCTTTTATGTAAGAAATTTACAACTATTTTGAATGTTTAATACATCTGGGAAGAAAATAAATCTATTCAAAACTTTTATGCAACTGAGACATTTTTTTAAAGCTCTCTGTTCTTGATTAAAAGAAATCTGTGTCAATTACCCACAAGCACAACTCAAGAACAAATCTGTGACTACAAGCACAACTCCCTCACCTGAGTACAAAAGCATTCAAACCCTGATTTCAAACATCATTGTAAGTTGAATTGAAAATAAGTTCAAGGAAAGTAAGCTTACCAGAAGCCAGTTCAAAGGGATTCAAATATGGTTGTTGTTGAAATGGCTGATTGTAGAAGCCTGGAGCAGAGTTTGGATTGAAGTACATGTCCATGCCTATTGGATCAGGATAAGGAGACAGAGAATCATAGCGTATAACAAATCCTTCTCTCCTTCTAAGCAGACTATATTGAAATAAGAACTGTTTTACATATTCTGTGTTTGCCATTGCAAACCTGTATTGTAAAAATAATAATCAGCAACTTAATTGCACTGAAAGAAGCAAGAAACTACTATATAACTAGTAAAGATTCATCAGAGATTATAGGAGCCCCAGTTTGCACTTCAATAGTGAACATTAAATATTATTTAAGACTCTGAAAAAACACAAGGATCTATGATAGATAAAACATTATAAAGTCTTTGTTTTAGATGCTTAACAGATGCATTGTGAAAATCGATCTATATTAATTACATAAAGCATTATAAGAAAACATATCACTTACTCCACAATTTGTGGTTCTAGATTAGAAGGGATTCCAGTCATGGAGCAACGAGTATGCATAATGGCATGATAGAACTGCCCGTTCCTTCCATGGATCTCAAGCTTCGTATCTTGAATTCCTGAAATGATTAAACAGATATTGTGTTATTTGCACAGTTTTGATGTTAATGGCAGATGTAAGGCAATTTTCTTTCATTATTTTGTCCAGAGTAAGAAACTGTAATTAGGATTCAATATTGAACTCACGAAAAATGAAAATATAAAGCTATAATTATAATAACAACTGAATTCTAATTATTTTGGGGATGTTTTATAGATTTCTGATTAAAATGGTTTTATGTTGATATGGAATCTGGAAAGGTAAGGCGAAGTATGTATATATACTTTGTCCCATGTTCCACAAAGTCCCATATTCCAATTTCGATTAAGCTGTAACCTTAGATTATCAATAAAAAGTCCAATTTCGATTAAGCTGTAACCTTAGATTATCAATAAAAATTAAAATAGCAGAATCCATTTCAATGGAAGAGCACAGAATCCATTTCCATAGGTCTTTTGGAGTCTAATATACATATATAAAATGTCAAGGTGGGGATCAGAACCAACCATTGGAGTGAACAATCTGGCGGTAAATCTGGCAAGACCCGCACTGCATCTCGTTCAGAGGAGGCCAGTTGATCTGAATATCATTGTAGAAGGGATTCTGTTCTATGGGCACAGTAGAACAAGAATTCTCCATAGGAGTTTGCTGGGCATAAAACTGATCTTCCAGGTCTGTGAATCCATCAGAATCAATATTATTTCGTGCCAAAGACATGGGAGGAAGCTGCATTTCTGGGCAATCCGTATAATTTCCTGCCAAAGGCACAGGAGGAGGCTGCATTTCCAGGCAATCTGTGTTGACGGGAACAATTGCTGAAGCAGTAGTAGCCGGGCAGCCATTATCTTCATTTAAGGGCATGTTATTATCGTTCATACACAGATTGGAGGGAGAAAGAAGTACGCTATTTTGATCTCCATCGTTGTCAAACACGGGAAGGGAGTCTGTCTCGTCAAGCCCAAAATCAAACATGTCCACGTTGAATATGTCATCTGCGTTGCCGTTGTTCGTCTCAAAGAATTCATTGCTGACATTGTCAATCTCAGGCTTAACATGAACCTCCAGTGGTGGCAATTGCAATGGCGGCTGCTCTTCTTGTTTTTCTCCTAACATGGAAGAGAAATCAATGTCACGGGGATCGATGTCGTTCTGGTCGAGAGAACCCTCAAACCCTAGACTGTTGAAGTTGTTCTGAAATTGCATATCTCCATTTGAGACTACTTCTGCAGACATCTTTAAATGGAATTGGACGTCTGTAAATTGATATAAATTTGCATCTATTTAAGGAGAGAGCCTCCCAGTCTGCGTAGACCTTCGTGAAGGAAAATCACAGAGTGGGAGGCTGCTGTCTATGTTTTCGCCTGCTTCTGATTTAGCCTTTGTTGCAAAGGGAAACCAGCATTTGGGCTTCTGGCCACCTTCATGGCTAAGTGAATGGATTTTTCAGTTATGACAGTTTTTTTCCTTATTTATTATTATTATTTTTTAATTTCAGAATTTAGTAATGTGCCAGTTCTAAGTTGCTAGAATTGATTATAAACCTTCTAACATCATCTCTTAAATGAATGCTATCGATGCTATATATGTATCGATGCTATATATGTTTCATGATGGGATATATCATCTCTTACTTAAATGAATGCTAACAATGGTATATATGTTTCATTAAGTAATGAATGCTGAATGCTAACAATGGTAGATATGTTTCATGATAAAATGGGATATAACAATGGTATATATGTTTCATTAAGTAATGAATGCTGAATGCTAACAATGGTAGATATGTTTCATGATAAGATAGTGTGTATACTTTCACCTCCAACATTTGCAAATGTTATGGAATGACATGGCTAGTTGTATTTAGATGCACATTATATGTTATGGAATGATATGGTTAGTTGTATTTAGATGCACATTATATAAGTTCATTTGAAAGAGATATATAATGTTTTATAAAATATTTTATTAAAGGTTTTATTTTAAACTTAACTTAGTATTAACTTAGTATTAGTAGAGGTGTAGATGTATAATATGTGTCATATGAATTTGAGTTTAAAGATTAAAGTGAAATATGAATATAATAATAATAATAATATAGAATTTTTGAAAGATGTTTTTCTATTTTGATGTTTTATAGATCAAGGATTAAGATGGATCCAATTGTAAAAACAACAAAGTAAAGTGCAAAGTTTGTTTTTGTAACTTTAATGTGCATGCATACTTTAAAAATTATGTTAGAAAAGTGTCTGTTGGTTGTACAACATCTCTAGTGAAGGTCAAATGAAGTCATAGGGGTTTACGTGGTCATGCACCCCTTCGATTCAGACCCCCATTCCTAACCTCTCCACCTCTATTTATATCACAATTATTTGTACGCCTTCACTCCATCCACATTTCCCCGCCCCCCTAAACTATGACCTCAATTAACCTCAGTGCAATTTGACCTCTAAACCTCTCATTTCCTAGTCAGCTAATATGAACGCCTCACTCATGGCATGTTTCAAAAACATTATTCTTACTATATTAATGCCATTTTTTTTTCAAAAATATTGTCAAATATGCTCTGCATATGCAAAATAACTATCCAATAAACGAATTTTACAAAATATGTAGATACATATTTTGTGAAATAGTCATTGAAAAATAAGCATGTAAGTTGTACATATTTATCCAAAACCCTCTTGTTTCAATCAAGGTTGTGTTTGAGTGTGGTTGGAATCCTGGATCCCATCTTTGTATACCCACACATAACCTTGATCATGTCCTCAACTCCTCCTAGGATCCTCAATTCCATAATTGAATTGTAGCTCAAATGTATGCTGGGCCTAACATATTTTGGATAAATTAGGGAGTCAGGCTATTATGAATGGGATCATGCAATAAAGAGACGAAAATGAGTGCTCCCACAAAGACAAGATGAACTCTAGCAAAGTGGCAGAATGTAAACCATGGCTCCCTCCCGAGCATCATTCCCATGGTCACCCTTTGGCTACACATGCCATTAAAACTTGGGCTGCATCTCCTCCGAGCAGTTGTTGCTCATTTAATTATACCCTCCCACATATCGTCACCCTTCCACATTCTTGCCATGTACACCTTTGTATGCCTCCACCTTGGTTATGACTCCTCCACCTCGATGTTTCCAACTTAGGCCAAGGACACACCCTCCACATACCCTTCAATTGACACACGATGACTACCTCACCATGCATGACTAACATTGGGTGCCACCCAACCTAAACCTGCCACTGATGGGCCACTAGATTATAGGATTATAAGGCCCATCTTACCGCTAATATCACATGTTTTTGTGCCCTGAGAACGAAAACCTACATAGGAATCTATGGTATATAACGAATATGATTATTTGATTATTGATTGTTTAACTTATATGGTTTGCTTGAGTTTGATAGATTAGTGTGGCATGTGTAATGTCCCCTTTTTGGATATTTGATCAAAATGACCAATTCTTCAATTCTTTCACAATGTATTCAAATTCATCTTCTTACAACTCTAGTTATATGGATTCAATTGATTCCAAAATTCCTCCAATTGCTTTCAAACTTGGTGAGGAAGGTCCTGAGGGGTGATGGGACATATTAGCACATCTATCAGACATATAATCAATTGATATACCCAACCATGGTATGCAATTTTCAAGGGAAGAAGTTTCAGGACAAGGCTAGTCAATTTGGGAGGTGGAAATCCCCCCTAGGTCCTGGAACAAATATCTTCACAACACTACACAACCTTCACTAATGGTGGGTATGATACTTGGAGATGTTATCAGACATTAATTAAAGTAGATTAGAAGCATAATATGTGGTTTTGGGGTCGAATAGGTATCCAAGAGAACTCCATGAATTTACTAGTAGTTTTGAGGTTCCAACTCCCAATGGTATGTGACTCCAAATAGTTGCGAATGCTCTCGGATTGTACTAGAAGGTGTATGTGATATAATAAATTAATTACAATGTTCAGGGGTGTATTATGTCCTTCCAATTACTTCTACAATTTTATATCAAATTATGAATAAGATAGATTTTTTAACTAGCAATTTTGGGGCTCAAATCCCTCCCGGGTAATTGCCGGAATGGCTTCCCAAATGTACAGAAACTCACTCAAATTATCAAATTGAAGCAGGGGATGTGTAGAATACATTATCAGAGACTCATATGCAGAACCAATCGAACTCCCATGGCTGTTATCACTTCCTTCAATCAGATACAAAAAACTAGTTTTGGACCCTTGGGGAAATGAGATGTAGTTTGCTCCAAATGATATGAAATTTGACCCAATGGACACAAATTCTTAGTTACTGAAAATGAAACACATAATATAATTTAATGACAGTTC
This sequence comes from Pseudotsuga menziesii, assembly GCA_001517045.1. Classification (NCBI taxonomy): domain Eukaryota; kingdom Viridiplantae; phylum Streptophyta; class Pinopsida; order Pinales; family Pinaceae; genus Pseudotsuga; species Pseudotsuga menziesii. The sequence goes on from LPNX011234018.1 coordinate 484,095, forward strand.
ATTCATTCATAAATCATCAATGGTGCACACATATATTCGATTCCATCAAGATTGCAAGAGTTTACAACAAGGTATTGGGGAAATGGCATTGTTTCTTCAATATTGGACAATAATACATGAGATATATTGGCCTTTCAACCTGAGAGATTTTTGAACTTTAACTACAGATAATTTACATCATAATTCAAAATACTGGACCAAGAGAAGCTCCCTCAAAGAGATGAATAGCTCACCAAGTGCGCCTCACTCCATAGAGCTGAAATATGGTGAGAAAACTTGAGATGAATGGAAGAACAAGCTAATATTGAGATGCCCACGAGATTCCTGTAGATTTCACCTGTAACTTATGACTCCATTGAAGCTCCTTAAAAGACCTAAGCATCCTCTCCAAATCACCAATTAGGATGGGAATCTTTCACCCTCGAAATTGACTAAGGCAAGGAACTAGTCATCCACTAGCTATCTCTTCACAAACCCAAATTCATCAAATGATCAAAAAGATTATTCTCATGGCTGATCCCTATATTTTATAAACATTATTGGTCTTCTAAGGTTCCAAATCCATCCATAAACCAAATCCAAGCCGAATTGGTGTGGCTGCTCAGGCTATGCCATGTGGCCTCTCTCTTCACCTTCCCTCTTCTCCCAAATTTGAGTAGGAGCCTCTTGGCCTTCTCCAACTCCAAAATTCAACCTCTAAGATGCTCTATTTAGGCATGACATGTCAGTATGTCAGCCTTCAGATCTGACTTGTGTCATAACTGTCATAGAATATCCATCATTGGTGTTATAGATGTCATAAATGTAAGGGGAATCTAGCCAAGTGTCCATGAAACTCCCATTTGGCTCTTCCTCTCCTATGTAAATTACAATTCATACCAAATTAGACCTATGAAGTATATGGAGAAGTATATTAACATCATAGTCCATCCCAAAACATTAGGCTTCCCATAGATTTGAAATTACAAGAGGAGGATGCCATTTAACATAGGAATTCTAGCTTGAGTGGGCCCCATAGTCTCCATATGTCTCCATTCTCCATAGCCATTTCAATTTTCTCTTGTATTTATTTAATAAGCCACATTATTAATATTTATCCTCTTCTAATGTCTAAACATCATTTATTATCCCCCTTATTGCAAATCTCAAAGCTTCCACCCCCAACCTAGGAAACTAGTGATTTTCCTCCTTGGCAATTATTTGACTTTTAGCATCCATTTGACAACTTTCATGAATATGGAAAATTTGATTTGGCCATTGTGACCCAATGCAATATTTGGGACATTACATCATGCTTTAGTTTAGATGCAACTTTGAAGAATTTATGTCATATGAGTTCTCTGGGCTAATGATGAATGTGAGTAGGGATAAATCCTAGAACTTTAATTGATTGATCTCAATCACTGAAAAACCTACTCCACATGAGGGAATGTAAGGATCTTGTCCCTTGTCAATATCAGACACTTTCGAGCATTTAAAAAATCAAGCAATATCAATCTTGCATACTCAAATCATATAATTGAAGCATTAAAATTATGAAAGAAGAGGTGGTTGCGTAAAATAATACCACGTGAATATAGGAACAAGGGGATAGTGCTCCTTCAATCAAGCAACTAAAAATAAGAGTAGAATATATAATTTAGGATCAATTCGAATGGTTGGAAATAACAATATTGTTGTTATGTTATAAATTTCTAAATAAAGAGCATTGATTCAATCAAATTTGAGTACTAGTTGATTTCTTGAGAGTGCCAATAGCTACCTTAATTAAGGGCCCACTCAATGGAAGGTTAAGAATCCATGTAGTTGTAATATTTCAATTTTTTCACTTTTTATTACTATAATTTTAGTGTCATGTAGTTCTATTTGATGAGGTTATTTAAACAATCTTTATAAATTATTGTATTTCCTCCCATTTCCATTATATAAAAGCGCCATTATATAAAAGTGCTTGTAACTCTTTAAGGTGTCCAATACTTTTGTTTGAATCCTATATATCCGACTATGATCAATGTTAAGGTAATAATCCATTGATTGAATGATCTTGTCATACTAGTGTTCATTGACTCACCAATAATCCCAACCTTCTTCACACCATGTTTTTTATTGGGAAATCGGAAGTACAATTCACCAACCAAGTAGCTAACTGGTTAGTGGATGACAAATCAAGGTTAGGCATCTTCCTTCAATATTTTTCACTTTTAGTTTCAATATTAGCACATATATTCATTCTTTTGTTTTAAACATATTTTCATTGTTAAGTTTTTCCTAAAATCAATGTGATATGCATCACTTGAATACTATTTTCACAGTCATACAATGATTCATGGTGATCAAGAGGTTGAAGGAATTAGAACACATCATGTCATTTGCTTTAAGGACCTACTTGTTAATTCATCCCTTCAATATCAACCCAAAAACCCTTTAACCTCCTTTTTCCTCTTCATGGAATAAGGGTGGAGGTTAGACTAGTTTCTTAGGGAAAAAAAATTAACAACTTGTTCAAGTAAGGTAGTAGAATGAAATTATTTTATTAGTCCATAATTTAGATTAGACTCTTGTAGTTGCATAAAAAATGCACAATACCTAATAAATTAGCAAGTTCCTAGATTTATAAATCAAAGTAGAGTTGAGAAGTTTTACAATCTTATTGTAATTTCTTATCCCATCAACCACATTAGTGCAATGCCACATGGACCCTTTACCTTACTGCCTAGTAGGTGCAATCATCAAATCATACATGTACGGATCAAGATTGCCACATCATCAAGTATTGTATAGCCAGTGTCCCAGTCAGTATTCAATCACACAATGCCACATGGAGCTTTAAACCCTACAATGGGGATTTACATTTCGGTTTTGAAGGCAATTTTCAAATTGCGATAACTTTGTCATATAGACTCAATTTATGGTGCCTTTTTTTAGAGTATGTATCTTTAAATCCACTATCAATGGAATAAGTGATTTAATTTTATTTTTCTCTATGATGTAGCAAAAATTGTTTTTTGACAGACATGTAGTTCTTATCCACGTCTCATCCTTGTTTTTTTAATCTTTCTAGGGATATAACTTCATCATATGACTTTAGTTTTGAGTCATTTAAAAAAAATTGATTTAAATATTTTTTTGAGATCTTTGCAATCATGTAGGTTATTTTATATCATTTATCATTTTAATTTATAATTTTACAAAATCGCTACTTCTAACCCTCATAATTTTTTACTAACAAGAACATAATATCTATTCCTAGATTCCTATATGGAGGATCTACTTAGGAATAACACATCACTCTTGGTATAGATGTTGCATCATTATCAAACAAGAAATGTGCAAAATGTATAAATCATAATGATGAAGTGAGGGTTCTTCTTTCCATGTCAATCTCCGAAGATCTAAAATTACATATTTAGTCCCTTAACATGCCATAGGAAGCATGGTTAACAACCATCAAGGAAAGTAAATTTCATTCTTGATCATCACTTTGAGAATCAAGCCATTGCTCTTGCTCTAGTATAATTTCCTAAACTTGAAGGCTACATCACAAAATTCATGGCCCCGTGGCTTCAAATTAGTGATTGTGGAATGACTAAACCAAATGAATAGGAAATTATGGCTATTCTTCAAATATTAAAACTCCTTTTGATATTTTGGTATCTATATTTTATTCAAGTAGAGATACATTATGAATAAATTATAAAATGTCTTTTTTTAGCTTTTTTTATGTGAATTTTAACATGTGATAAAGGCAAGAGCTTGCATATCGGTGCACTTTATGCAAGTAGTAAATAGAAATGGTTGTTTGTTGACAACAAGATGGGATCCAATCTGTCCAAGAAGCAATTCAAAGGATTGAAACAACTCAATATCACCATGTCTCATACACTAACTCCTCCTTATCCAAAGTCACAATATGTATCCATGTCAAAGGAGAAGAAGCTATTTAGAATCTATTCCTTTTGTAGAAAAGAAGGGCATCTTGATATGTTAGAAAAACAAGATCGCATAGCAATAACAATAAACAAGATGCAAATATTAAAACATAAACAAATTACAAGAGAGACACCAATATAACGTGGTTCACCCAAGATGGGATACGTCCACACATAAATTTCCCGTCCTTTATTGTTATACCATCCAACAAAAATGAAGGGATACAACTTGCAACAAATCCACTGCACTTCCTCTTCACTCTCTCACATTTTCTTTCACGCAATCACAAAGATTGTTTTACAATGCTACAATACAATACACAACCGTATTACAATGCATTCCTTTTATAAAGGGAGTACCATGGGAAAATGCCATGCGCTTCCCAAAACCATGGGCATGTAAATCACCCATTATTGAACAAGTCACGACTCCGAAATTACAACATTTTACGAGACATTTTCCTAAATTTTCGTTACGGGGGTGCTTCCCCTGAACCCCCACCAAGGGGGATCCCAAAATAGTCGCCACCCATCCTAGACCCCTTTGAAGACTATAATGGGGGGGAAATCCCCCCCGCCAGGTGCTGGGATCCAAACACGACATAAAAAATAGCATCTCTGAATCAGGAAGATCGTGCTCTACAACCAACATGATACACAATGTTGGAATAAGATTTAAGCATGGGAAGAAACCATGAATAAGAATGATATTCAAATTGATTCTTACTCCTCTTCTACTTCCTCTAAACATCATTATACTTCTACAATGGCATTCCAGACTAATCTTGAGTGGATTTTAGATACACGGGATTCTCATCATATAACCTATAAATGGGAATTTTTCTCTAGTCTTGAGGATTGTACAACCTTACAGGTTTTTGTTGCTGATAGTTCTCCTTTAAATGTTGTTGGAGAAGGAACAATATATCTTCCTCGTGAGAAAATTAACAATGTCTTCAATGTTCTTGTTATCTGAACTAATTTTCTTTCTATGTTTAAAATTATCAATTCAAAGGAAGGGAAAACCTTAGTTTTTTTGGCTCACGGTATTGTAATAAGAGATCTAAAGGATCTATTAAAATTTACAAGCAGTGGTAGAGAAATAACAAAACACAAAGAATCCATAGGATAATAAGAGCCAATATTTACCCTGGAAACCATTTACTTAAAAACCAACACCCAACATATATCTATTATTTCCAACCTTCCAACATGGGCCACATGAGGCATTTTACAATTATTTTCTTTAATAATTTAAATAGGCTTGATCACATGCTAATACCATGGGTTACCCAATACCATTGGCCCATAAAACACCAATGTGAAATCCATTAATGAACAACTACACATTAATTTAATTACTATTTTACCATGTAAAGATTAACCCAACATTTTCCCCCAAAAAATTGACTTGGGGTAAACAACTAGGCCCTTCAAAATTTTTAGCCTAGGTCTACACTAGACTTTACACCATCTTGAGCATGTGATACTATGAAACATTAACATGTTTCAATGATAGCATCCATTGTTCTTGAAATACAATAGGCTGAGTCAAGCACTCATTAATTAAGTATGTCTTCATCCACTATATTCTATGTGTTTCTTCCACCAATGATTCAAATCAATGCATATTCACCAAATTCAATGATCTAGGGAATCTCTCATGAAATATATTTACCCTCCCAAACATGGCTTTGATACCATATTAAAAGGTGTGATCATGGGGAAAGAAATAACAAAACACAAAGAATATGCAAGATAATAAGAGCCAATATTTACCCTAGAAACCCTTTACTGGAAACCAACACCAAATAGATATATATTATTACCTTTTTCGATCCGACCAACAATGAACACAAGATGGATTTTACAATGAAGTTCTTCAAGAATTTAAATAGGCTTCATCACATTCTAATACCATGATAAATAACATGCTCCTGTAAACCAATAATTGTAAACCCATTGATGACCAAATACATATTAATCTAATTGTTATCTTACCAAGTTAGTATTAACCCAAAAAGGATCCAACTATTGTAATAGCTTCAAGATGTGTGATGATTTTTTTAAGGATATATGAATTTCATATGTTTTAACCCTCAATACCTACCATCATCTTCATTGTCCATGCTACTGACCTTAGCAAAATTTGGCATGAGAGGTTTGGTCATTTGAACTAACACTACTTGCATGAAATATCAAATAAAAAAATGGTACATGGATGGCCCCTTATCTTCTGAAATGATGGTGTTTGTCATGGTTGTGAATTGGGTTACCATCCCAAAGATCAATTTCCATCCAGTCAATCATGACGAGCATAAGATCCAATCAAATTAATTCATAGTGACCTAATTGGGCCATTCCCCACTCCATGTTTTTCAAGTGCACGATACCGTTCTAAATTTCATTGATGGTCACACTTGGATATTGATCCATAAATGAGGGAATTATATCCCACTTGCTTCATGAACAGACCTATAGCATGTATAAATAAATTTATTCTCTTTGTTCTCAATCTTGTATAGAGATCTATTTCCTTAGTCTACATTGCAATGCCTTTATTCTTGGTCCCATTCCAAGTGAAACTACACTACAAATATGATTAGGATTGGTGAGATGGCCTATGCTCTAATGTACCTTGTGTGCAACAACCAACTAAAAAATACCAATAATAATCAATACCCTAACTTCAAGTTCCTATGTCTTAATTACCAGATCGACATTCAAGAAATGGATTTGTTTTTATTCTTCAAATCCTTCTCCTACTCTTGAGGCATGAAAAGTTGATCAAGGTAGAGGCGCCTTCAGAATTTTAAGTGTGTGTGTTTAGTTCTCTGTTCAATGATATCACTACAAAGGAAAACACCTTCTAGCGGAGGTTCCGAGTGGAGATTTTTAGTGTTACAAATGTTGGGCCATGGAATCGTCATCATTTTACATTATCTTTTCTATACTTTTAATCCCTTCTTACTCACCCATAGCCTTGTATTAATGCCTACTAATCCATTTTTATTCTTATGTGTGGGATTTAGACCTAAGGTGGTTTACATTGCATATATTTAGTATTTTCATGTGAATTATGATTAAACATTGGAAAGATAACATATTTTGCATTTATCTTTGAAACATGGATGAGTTTGATGATTTTTGCATAATCAGTTCCAAGAAAGTTGCCGTTACTCCATGACATTTTTTGCAACTCGTATGGTTGAATATCAATAAAAGAGGATAGTTGATATTGATCATATGATGAATAATTAAGACATTACTGCTGCTGTTACTCATGTTGTTATTGTTGCTGCTGCTCCATGAAACCACCTTAGAGAAACATATTCATTAGGGGTGATGGATTTTTATAAATCCATTATTTCTATCCTTCTTATATGTCTCAAGTTATGATGTTAAATTATTTGAAGATAAAAGGGACAAGTTGGTGGTGGATGAGAGTGAATATTTGGTTTATTTACAAAGATTTGAAGACCTCCATATAATATATGATGGACCCAACAAATTAAATGTTATTAGGAGTCACTTGGGATGAGTTTTGGGCATGTTGTGATGATTCACATCTCTAAATTTGAAGTTGAATTCAAAGGAATTCTAAATAGCATGGAAGCTAGCAACAATCTTGAGATTAAATTTGAATTGATTTTGAGATCCAAATTATTAGAAATTTGTTGAGGATATTTTGGATCTTCATGAGGATATTTTGGATCTTCATTTATTATTTGTTATGAAAAGCTCATGTATAAATAAGAGCTCCTTATCCATTCCAAGGAGAGGACTCTTAGAGAAACAAGTCCAATTTGTGATGGAATACGAATTATATTTCTTTTAATCTCTTTTGTAATATACATTGTTTTTTTTGTTTGACAGTAACGGTTAATTGGTATTAAATGGTTTTCTGGCGAACTAGAATCTGAAATTTACAAAAATAAAAAAGGTTGATGACCTCTAACAGTACTGTCAACCTTCTTGAGAAAGTCTTGGGAGAAAGATCCCACTTGTTTCTGGAGCTATTTCGAGAAAAATATACGGCTTGCTTACAAGAGTAGATTCTCACAAACTGTGAGCAGAGAAGAATGCAGAAGCAAAACATTAATTGGAGGGGGAGTCGATATGCCCCTTAATGAAAGGGTCCAACCTCTTCTGAGAGCCAAAAAAAATGTTTGTGGCTGCTTCATTTTCCCTACGTTCTTTATTGGACATCCTTCCTCTGGTGAGGGGAGGAGAGGGGGCTGGGAAGCCTTCGGATTCTGAGTTTCCCTCTGACCTAGAGGAGGAGCTAAGGGAGGAGATTGCTTGGGCTGTGGGCTCAAGATCTAGCGTTCAAACATCTCTCTTGGCTTCTGGTGGAGCAGCATTTGGAGTATCTGCTTTCGCAACATGGCCGCTGACAACTAACTCTGGAGGACTGGAAGGACCTGGGGGGTTCTCATCCTACACTAGGGATTTCGCAGCCGATTCTGCCTTGCTTTCTTGAAATTCAACCTCCTGCAATGCTTCAAAGATATTTTTGCTTTCCAGCGTAGGAGGGGCTACTTCTGCAGTTGGAGGGACTTCAATTGCCTTGTGCTGAGGAACTTGGGGCTCCTTTCGTCGGGGAGGCCGACGCCAATTTGTGACTGTATGAAACTGTGCATCTTTGGCTAGGGGAGGGAATGATGAATCAGAGATTTTGGGGCAGCTCTTCGCAAAGTGGCCATAAATATGGAAAAAGTTTCACTTAAAGGGGATCTTCTCGTAGTCTAGCTTTTGGATGTGACTCCAGTCACCCAAGGCGAGCTTTAGGGATTTTGGAAGTCCTTTCTCGAGGTTTACCTCTACGCAGATACGGACACAGGTAAAATGACCCCCTTTTGGCTCCGCACTATCCAGAAAGCACCCTATTTTATTTCCAATGTCTGCTAAAGAAATTCCCCCCCAGAGGTGAAGGGGGAGGTGTGACAATCTAACCCATACCGGGGAAGCTGTAATCTCTGCTTTTGGGTTGAAATCCAGAGTCCAAGGGGCTAAAAACAACCCTCTCGAACCCATGAAGTAGGGGCCTGATATGAAGACTAAGTCTCGTTCCTCCTTACTCAAGAAATGAAACACAAAACAACCCTTACCAGCTACACACAGAGAAACCTATCCATGCACAATAGGGCTCTAGTGCTTTGCAATCCAGGGCTCCACCACCTTTGGGCTGGGCCATAACCCTGTAAACTTGCCAACGAGGGATTTTTTGGAGAGAATGAGTGCCAACTGACATGGATATGATGGAGAGATCTCCAGAGAGGGGATCTCATCCATATTTTTCACGAACTTGGAAGTGGGCAGAGACTTCGCCTTAGGAGCGGAGGAACGAACTAAAGCCTTAAAGGCCAAAAGCGGGTCTTGAGCCATCAGGAAGCAGCTCCAAAATGGATGGATTCACAAGCATAAGCCTCACCCCTCACAGAAGGAACCGCATAAAAGACCATAAGCATACTTGTAGGGGCCGAGCTGGACGAGGGAGGCCGCCTTTGAGATAGACAACGAGAGCAGGTCAGTAGGCTTCGCTGCTGCAAATCTCCATTGCAGCGTTAATTTCGTTCGAGATGAACTAGAATTATTAAGCTTCAATATTGATTGCTGTTTATTAAAGTTTTATACCTTTTGTAATATATATTGTTGTTCTTCAATTTCTCTCTCTTTTGTTAATGTAGATTGTAATTCTTTAATTTTTCTAATTTGTAATTAGACTAACTTCTTCTTATTGCTTAGCATAAGATGTATATTATTTTGATTCATTTATTTTTGTGGATGTATTTTTAAATTCTAGTTCTTTATTTATGCAAGTGTGTTAAATTTGTAGATTAGCATGGTTTCAACTGTAGTGTGGTTTAATTTCTGCAAGTGTGAATTATGTTTTTGCAAATGTGATTTGCTTTCTTGCAACAATGGGTGTGTTTTAGTTTCCATAGTGTGCTTTCAAGTATTCAAGAGTGAGTGTGTTTCATTTTTCGCAAGTGTGTTTTTAATTTATGGAAGAGTGGATTGATTTACTTTGTTGCATTAATGCATATTAGATGGCCAATGTTAGCAAGGAAACTATAGACTACATATATTTAGCACGATAACGTTGAAATTACAAGATGTTTCCTTGGGTTGATAATTTATGTTATGAATTGATTGTTTTTATAAGCAATTAATTGGCCCAACAACAAAATTGGCAAAAAAATGTCCAAAAACCTACACTACAACATCTGTTTTTGGTGGCGGAGGTTTTTGTGGAGTTTATAATCAATATTCACTATAACTACAAAAAACTAGTTGGATGGACGTTTTAGTAGTTTTTTTATTCGGTGATTTATATTTCTACAACATGCACCGATGTGTCCTATATAAATAAATAGCACTGGCGTGTACTAATAACTTAGACACACTGGTGCATATATTATAAATAAAAATCATCGGTGCATAAATTTATATATAATACACCGTATAGTACGTTCTAATGCACACACACCAGTGCAAATAGTAAATTTCTGCAACGCCAGTATGATTTCTTTACCATAATGGTGCTACATATATTTTATTAAAGCACTGATGTGTTTGTATATATAAATGAACCGGTGCAGATGTACATTGTGCATTGTTCTAACGGGCGTGTTTACTTTATTAATACACACCAGTGCATTTATTATATAAATAAGCATCGGTCTGTATATTTTAACAATGAGCACTGGTGCGTATATAATAACAATGAGCACCAGTGTGTATTATATGGAAAGATAACCGATACATTTATTATGTGAAAGAGAACCAATGTCTAAAATATGAATAGGTTCATGGAAATGAATAAAAGGCATTGGTAAGTTGAAATAAATAGATTTTGTATGCTTCCATGATGAATTTAAATAGATTTTGTATGTTGTCGTGGTGAATTTATATAGATTTTGTATGATGCAATAGTTAATTTAAATAGATTTTGTATGTTGTCGTTGTGAAATTTTCCATTATGCGGATATGTAAATATAGTTTTTTAATTTATTTTATAGATTGTGTATGGTGTTGTGAATTTTTCCATGCTTTTTGATATGTAAATATAGTTTTTTCTTTTTTCTTTTACATATTTTCAATTAATTATTTGAGAAATAAATATTTTTATAGTAAGATTTATTTTAACCATTCATATATTTAACCAATAATGTAACATTTTGTGACATTACACAATCCAATAGAAGAAGAAACCAATTTTATTATATATGAACACTAATCCAAAACATGGAACACCATAAAGGTAGTTGATAATAAAAATGCCAGTTTGACATTGTTACAATTATTGGTTACTTATCCTCATCCACTTGGGGTGATATGTCCACATTACAAGGAATGTTTGTTTTTCACAAATAAAAATTCCAAAATATACTTGCAGTAACAACATTCAAATATATTGATCATGAATTATCTCTTGAAGTGATGTAGTTGCTCGAGCTGCTTCCATGCCCCATCTCTGCATCATCTTCAGAGGATATTCTTCTTGAGTTATTTGAAATGCTTTGTTCATTGACTTTATTTCGTTCATTTTTCATGTTCCATCTGCATGCATAAAAATAAAATGTGATGAGTATATATACATTTATAAATAATATAATATACATAACTGCTTAAATGGAAAAATGTACAAGTTCAACGATTGAATCATAAAATTCACACATATTTTCGAAACCGTTACTCATGTCGGTCCTCAATAAATCATTTGTTGGCTCCTATCCATACTTTGTTTCCTATTAGTTTCATACACCTTGACAAAACATAGATATAATTAAATTTTTATTATTGTTCAATTAACTATAAAATTATGGACATTATAAAACAATATAGCTACTTACAATTTGTTTAATCAACACTCGATACCCCAACATATACTGACAACCCTTACTTAATCCAGTGTCATTCAAATGATTGGATGCCTCTTCATCGTACGTTAGAACCTGTTAAAAAAAACTATGTACAATTTAAATCATTTATTGTATTAACATCATAGAAAATAAGAAATCCAAAGCAAACCACAAGCACTCACAAACTTTGCGATCAACACTTTTTTTCCTTGTCATCCCATATGATGCACTCGATGGGTTCTATTTTCTTTTTGTTTCTTCTACAACAATATAATTGAAATTAGTATTTTACGCTGTTGGAACCTAATCCGTCAAGGTTAGTGAATAGTCATTGGGAATTCCAAGAGACCACTTAGAATGTGAAACTAAGGGTCATTGTATTAATATGTACATTTAATTAATGAGAAACCGTGCTTTAACGCCTATTTTTAGGTATTTGTGTGTGTAACTGCCTATTTTCCCTAATGGTCACCTAACAGTGGTATCATAGCCCATTCTGCCTCAAAATTTCATATCCTCCAATATGCTCCGCGCCACTTATTTTCTGCCTGAGAACATTTATTCTCTACCTTTGTACGTTTTTATCTAGAATATTAATTGCTCTTCCAAGTATGTCATCCATCTCTACGTAGTCTGTCACTATGTTAGGATTCTATCCTCAATGGTTAGACCTTTCACTACTCATATATGAGGGTTTTTTTGTTGTGAATGTGAAACCCCACTTGCATCCCTATCTACCCGCACAATATTACAATCCAAGAAAACCCTAATTTCATCTATCACATCCTGTGTGATTGCTTTTATCACTAATGTGTTTCCCTTCATCATGAGACTTTGAGTATCAGATTCTCAACAGATTCATGCATTTTACCTACACCCAAAATCTCATGTGAAAGCTCAAATTCCTTATGACCTACACTTGTCTTGGTGCCCAAGTTGAAGTATTTTGTTTGTGCATCAATGAAAAGTGTACATAATGGTATATTTTTGGTGTGCTCGATCGGACTGTCTATTTCGTGATCTGCTCTACATCTAACTCTCTTAGATGATCAATTTCAAAGTAGCACTTGAAGCAGATTCATCCATATATTGTTGTTGTTTGCTATAAACAACACTTGTGACATCAAGTTTGACATTTAAAGTTTAAAGTTTATGTTCTCTTGTTACCTTTTGGCCAATTGGAGAAACCATTTGTACCTAGTTTCATTTTAGGTATTGAATAGTTTGAAGATGAATTATAAGAATGATCATCGACGCCTCCATTACGACAATAATATGGTGGAATCTTTCCTCTATTAATTTTCTTCGACAAAAGAGAATGTGGATTTGACTATTGTTAAGAGCATGTATGCACTATTTTGAATCCTAGAAACTCTTATTGATTCATATAACTAGGCCTCTGCATGTTCTTAAGATCTGTGGAGGGAAATAGACCCGTTGGATTTAGATTGAAGTAAGGGCACCTGATGTCTCTCCACAAGTTGCCTCCTCCACTTCATCCTCATATTTTACACACCAGGACTGAGGATATCCATTATATAGATGTGTTTGGAGTCTATCATCAATTGGCGTGGCTGCCTATCATGGGTGTTTGATGAATGAAAGTGACGTGTCTTTGATATTTGCATCGTGAGGAGATCTGCATTGAGGAAAGGTTAAGTGTGGAGCTTGTTTTGAATAATGTTGACTATTGCATCTAGAGTTGGGCTGTAGTGTCCCATCTTGGATGATCTAATCAATTTCACTTGGAGGAGTGAGTTTTGATGGATTTACATATGGATCATGTAAGACAAATTGTGTGTGGAATTATATGTTGCATATTCGGTTTGGGTCACATGACCGGTATATGTGTATATGTGTGTGTGGTGGTATAGTAGATTATATACCTCAGATGGATTTTGATTATGCACATGTTATGCAAATGTTTCTCCTTATGCATATGATTGATGACTTGGTGCATAGCTTGGTTAACCATCGATAATTTTGATATAGGGACCCATGGATAAGCATTGATGTCTTGAATATATAGTGGATCATGGTTTTATTAATGATACATATATTGTATGATTACACATACTTAAACTTGTAATGAGAAGGATTTGGTAGAGGACTTGAATACTTGCCAACATGGATGCTTGGATCATAAATGACTTTGGAAGCCATTTCTGTAGAATCAAAGTGACTGTGGAAGTCACTCATACATTTCGTAAAATGTAATTATGTTCATATCATTATGAATTTCATTTGATGCTTTTGATCTATGAGAATGTGGTGCGTGTAGGACTTGGAACAAGACCTTGCCAATAGACCATCAAATGTGAGAGATCTCACATTCAGTACCTTGAGGGAAACAAAGAGTTTCAAATCAAAATATATGAGAAGCCATGGAGGTTAGGGCACATAGTCTTGAATATGATAAGGGTGTGGAGTCCTAAATCTACTAGGGCATGAAGTCCTAGATACTAGGCAAGGGCGTGGAGTCCTAATAATCCCCAGGGTTGTGAAATAGGGGTGTGGAATCTTTATTCCCCAACATAAAATATCACTCTTCATAAAATATCACTCTTGGTCATGAAACAATAGGGTAATCTAACATAGGGTAAACCCTGAATTAATTTAATTTCATTTTTACCCAATTCGGAAGGGTTCTTAATTTATAATAATATTTAAATGAAAAAGATGAAATGTTTATTTATGAAAAATAAATAATTAAGAGTTATTTCACATGGACAGATGGGTGGGGTGAATATTATATAATTAAATAATGAATTAAATAAGAAAAGTGGAGAAAAATCCACTTAAAGGGGTGGTGAATATTATTAATGTTCAAATTTAGTTAAATCTCTAATTTTGCATGATGTTGCCGAAATGAACCTGGAACTTTAATTCAAACACTTAACCAATTTTAACTATGAGTCATGGTGAGAGTGGTATTTTGAGGAAGATAAGAGATCTCTTCTTAATATTTCCTTGGATATCTTATTATATTGACATCTTGGTACTCTGTGTGAGATCTTACAACTCGGGGGTTCTAGGGAGATAAGTTCTCCTTAGATATGGTTGGGAGGAGAACCACTTGGTCTTTTCTAGTTGGAAAGGTATGGAATGGTTTGGCAGATGTCTAGTAGAACTTTGATGAGGAAATTTGGCTAGGTATAATGTTGATAATACTTTCATTCTAATTATTAATTTTACTAATTTTTATTCATCTCCGTCTATATTTATGAATTTGTAAAATACTAATTGTGGGTAACTATGTGATTGAATGATTGCTTAAGGGCAAACTCCATGAAGAAGGTATACATAAATTCTTTGTAATGGGTATAATTTCTTGTAATTATTTGGTTAAGAAATTCTTGATTTTATGTGGTAAATTTGTGGATTATATGGCCAAGTGGTTATAATCTTAATTTTATATTTTGTCAAAGTTTTTTTTGTTGATAAATTGGTTAAATAAAAAATAAGAGAAATCTGGTCCAAGTACTGTTGGAAATGACCAAACTTGCTAAATTACCCAAGTAGAGTGATAAATTTGTTTTTATTTTTGAAAAATAAATTCATGTTTTTAATAGATTTATTTTTAATTGCCATTATCAAGAAAGAATATTGAGCTTGAAGAAAATTTATAGGACATTTAATTTCTTTTATTTAAGAATTTGTAATTTTTGCACCGAGAGAAGCAAGGTGCTCTCAGCTCAGTATGGGGGAGATCCTGTCACGTTATGCTAGCTTACATAAAAAAAACATTATGTTAACTGACATAAATAAAAAAAATATATATTTTATTTATATATATATATATATATATANCTTACACCCAGATTTACCAAACACTAAAGATCAAAATGTTTGAGCTGTAATTTTTTATGAACATTTAAAAATTTAAGATAAAAATAACTTACACCTAAAGAAATTGGATCCCTCTCGGTGCTTTCTAGATGCAAGTTTAAGATGGATCTATGCTGGTATAAAACCCGATTATGTTTTCTTGCATAATGTGAATTTGTTCATAAAGTGTTTGTGAAAACTCCTGAAATTAAGCTTGGATGACCTGAGTTATTTTTGACTAAGTTTCATAGTGGGTAGTTGTTCTATGAAATTGATTATTATTTTTTAATTCGCTTAACATTTAAGGCATTGTGTGAAAAGATACATGTAGGTAGAAGTTTTCATGGCTTATGGTTGACATGATGTGAAATAGGGTAGCTCTGGGTTATTTTTCCATATATATATAGCTGTAGCTAGAATTTTTCATGCCTTATGATTGACAATATGTGAAACAAAGTTCAAAGGTTTTGATTTTTCTTGTGTTTGAGAAAATTGTTTGTGTTATGTGAAACAAAGTTCAGAGGTTCTGATTTTTCTTGTGTTTGAGAAAATTGTGTTATAGGACTATTCGTGCCATATGAACTTGGAACCCCATTTTGATTAAAAAAAAAGTTTTCTGAAACAACCCTCCTTTTGAAACAACCCTCCTTTTGATTCTTAGAAAAATAGTTTTATGAAACAGAGTCTTCCATTTGGGCAATTTTGCATAAATGCCTTCAGCCCGTGAGATTGGTTTTGTGGCTTGGATTTGTCAATTGGAAGCCAATATAAGATCCATTTTCAACCTCTGATAGAAGTCACAAAATGTGCCAATTCATGTTTGCAATTTGTCTCGTAAAATTTCCAAATGGTTGTGAATTTATGGTTGTGTAATTTCATAATGGTTGTGAATTTCAAAATATATATGATTGAATTATGTTTTATATTAATTGAATTCTCTTAAATTGTGATTTATATTAATTGTTTAGTAATGCTTTGATCTTAGGAATGCTTATTTCACAGGAGAGAATATTGTCTGCTTTGAATGTTTTGAATATTATATGAGTTGATAAATGCATGATAGTTGCATAATTTATGTATAACTAAATATAAATTACTTGTTGTTAAGTGGTTGTAAAAGAATCTGTATCATTTTGCTTATTGAATTGTGATGGTAAAATGAATAACTAACTAACTAACTAACTAACTATATATATGAAAATACCATTTAATTTCGAACACATGGTATGCATTGGAATTGGTTGTTAATTGCATATATGTTTTATCCATTAAATTGAATGGTAGTTGCATATGAATACCATGGGCTGGAAGATTGAATGTTAATTGCATATGAAAACCATGGGCTTGAAATAAGTGGTAATTGCAACCAAATAAATAATTTAGCACAAGTATTTATTTAAATCACAATTATCAATAATATTGTTGTAGGTTGAGTTGAGAAGTTAAGGAATATGATGATTGTTGATATCCATTATGTACTAGAAGTAGTTTTGGTCATTAAATGTATTAATGCCTAAAAAGTATTAGGTTGCCTGAATTGTAATAATAATGATGGTATAGGTTGCCTGAATTGTAAAAATAATGATGGGATGCTCTTGAGTATTAACAGTAGCAGCAAGCTTCCTATTATCTATAAGAAATCATAACTTTATGTTATATGTTAATGAGTTTGGTATTCCAAATGTTCAAAGTTTCTAAACATAATAACAAAGCCTTGATGAATGTGATTACATATGATTAATGCATTAGTCATAAGATAATTATGAAAAAAATCCCTCTTTTCAACTTGTTTCTTTGTATGTTTTGATGGATGCTAAGGTAGGACCTTACATGTTTCTTTTCAACTTGTTTCTATGGTCTCTAACGCACGACCTTACATGTTTTTGATGGTCACTAAGGTAGGAAGTTACATGTTTATTTTCAACTTGTTTCTATGTATGTTTTGATGTCTTGAACGAGTTGGTCAATACATCAAATGTATGATCATCTGTTGCGACATATTAGAGCTTCACTGCTTCTCTCTGCACCATATACTGGATAAAGTGATACTTGATCTCAATATGTTTCAACTTGTCATGCAACACTCGGTTCTCAGACAACTTCACACAAATATCGTTGTCATAGAAGATACAAGTTTCCTCCAACTCAAGATCAAAGAAATAAGACAGTAGCTTTCTGAGCCATACTGCCTCACAACTAGCTGAACATGTTACAATATACTCTGTCTTGCTTGTACTCAATGCCACACTCGACTGATTCCTACTAAACCAAGAGATCATCCTGGATCCCAAACTGAAGCAGTATCCTGAAGTGCTCTTCCTATATGTGGCACTGCCTTCCCAATTCGAATAGAAATAACCATGCATGTTAATCTTTTGATTTGTCACATACTTGAGCCCATACTCAATTGCACCCTTTAGATATCTCAATATATGTTTTGTCGTTTGTCCTCTGGGATCAAGGAGGATATCCCCTGCACCTGCCTCCCTGGGATTGCCTTTTGAGACACCATCAAAGAAAAGGGCATGAGAGTTTTGCTCTTGTAGCCATTTGGAGAATTCATTAAGAGTTTTCCTTATCTCCCAAGAAAAGGCATCAGCTGGAGGTCTTGATTGATAAGTAGAGTTGGACTGAGGGGAGCTCCTCTTAAGAAATAGATTACACCAATTAGAAACTAGAGCAGGTGGATCTTCCGTTTCTGGATAACTGATCCCTTTAGAAGCCATTTTTTTTGAAATCATGTTGATGGATTTGGAGACGATTCGGTTTGGGCCTACTTTCTCTCCTTTAAAAATTACTCTATTTCTTGCCAACCAAATCTGCCACCATAGATTTTTTGGAATAGTGTTCCACAACCGCTTGAGGATGGGTTTCTTTCTGAGGTTTCCTAGGAAGATGTTATTCCAGTTGGTGAGGAGCCGAGGAAGAGTGTTCGGAGGCCTAAAGTGAGGGATTATGGGAAATAATATGGACTTCCACGCTTGCACTGGAACACTGCATTGAAGGAAGAGGTGAACCGACAACTCTGATTCAAAGTTACACAAAGCACATCGAGATGGGCTTGCAATTCCTCTTTTCCTGATATTTTCTGCTGTGAGAAATATATTATGCATTAATAGCCATATAAAGCAGTAAAATTTGGGGATGCAGTCCGATTTCCATACCTTTTTCCATATGCTTTCTGATGCTATATTTGTGCCTGAGGTCAACATCTTTGTAATTACCATGCAGATGCTCGGCGGGGGGTGGTGGTGAAGCGTACGCCATCCTATCCACCTACCATTCTGATCCCAATCTGAAAGGTTGAAGAGAGACAATATACCATTATCACATGCTCATTTTGATAGCTCTTACAGCTCAGGAACCTAAGAAAGTAGTGGGAGCCCCAAAATTTTGTGCTTCCATACTTTGATCATTTTGTTGTTACCTAGGATCCAATAGGAATTGGAGAGAATAAGATCCTGAGAGGCTTTGCACAAGAGCCAAAGAGAGGTGCCCGTCCCATCCCAAGAGTTGCTGAGAATTTTGGATCTGGGCTTCCTAATATATTTTTTCCTTATTACTTCTTTCCACCATTCATTTTTCCCAGTTACCAATCTCCAAACCATTTTTGCGCCTAGAGATTTGTTCATTTTCTCCGGATCTCTTATTCCCAACCCTCCTTTGTGCTTTGGGGCCTTAACGGTGGTCCAGTTTACCAGGTGAAATTTTTTGTTCTGCACCTTTCCTCCTTGCCAGAGAAATTTCCTGATTTCCACGCTTATGCTGTTCATGACTGTATTGGGGGCCAAAATCATCGAGCTAGTGTAGATAGGACACGAGGAGAGGATTGATTGAATGATGGTTACTTTTCCAGCTAGGTTGAGCCACCTGGAGCCCAGAGCGTGGATCTTGTTTTTAATCCTTTGGATTACTGGTGCCCACATGACCGATGTGAAGGACTTTTTAGTGATGGGGACGCCCAAGTAGTTGAAATGAGTCCAGTCATAGTTAGAGCGGATTTGGAGAATCTAAGAGATGTCTCTAAGGGTAATCATATTATTGTTCCATCCATAGAGCTGGCATTTATCCAAATTAGCTGCACTGCCTGAAGTGTGAAGAAAAAGGTTGAGGGGCTTGAGGAAGGTTCTAACGATCTGGGGGAGGCGCAACCCAACAGCCTGGTATCGTCAGCAAAGAGAGCATGCTTGATTGGTTGGAATCCAGCTTTAAAGGAGAGTCCTAGGAGCTGTCCCTCATCAAGGAGCCTATTAAATCTTCTGCTCAGAGAGTCAGCCACGAGAATATATAGGAAGGGAGAGAGGGGGCATCCCTGCCAGATCCCTCTTTTAGCTTTGAAAAAATCCATTGGCCTCCCATTAATTAAAGGTGCTATCCAAGGGGAATTTATGCATGCTTGGATATGTTTGATGAAGATGGGAGGGAAGCCAAAATTTTCCAAGACCAAGAGGATGAAGTCATGCCTTAAATGATCAAAGGCATTGGCTAAATCAAGTTTAATGGCCATACCTGCTTCGCCCTTTTTTTTATACTGGAGTGAACAACTTCTTGAACCAGAAGAATGCTATCACTAATGTGGTGCCCTGAAATAAAGCCACCTTGATTGGGAGATATTAAGGAGGGTATGATTGCCTTGAGTCTGAGGGATAGAATTTTGGAGAAGATTTTGTACGAAGCATTACATAGACAGATTGGCCTGAATCTTTTGATAGAAGAGGGATTGGGCTCTTTTGGGATTAGGGCCAGGAAAGTGGAGTTGGTGGCTCCTCCCATTTTCCCTTTAGACATCCATGAAATTAGGCAGATCAGATCCTTCTTTATTATATTCCAACACATCCTATAGAAGCGAATAGGGAAGCCATTCGGTCCTGGGGCTTTGTCGGGATGAAGGGTCCAAATGGCCTTCTTAATTTCTTCTTCAGAGACAGGGGATTCAAGGATTTGACAATACTTAGTACTGACCAGAGAGGGGATATCTCTGAACATTTCCTTCATGTCCTCCTGAGAGACATCTTATTCATTATTATAAAGACTTTCAAAGAAACTTCTTACCTCAAAGCTGATTGCCGCCTGCCCTGTTACTGTGGTGCCGTCTTCCTTCTTTAGCTCCCTTATTGTATTTCTTCTCTGGCGCTCTCTGCATTGATTTTGAAAGAATGTTGTATTTTAATCCCCCCCCTTGAGCCAGAGTACTCTAGACCGCAGCCTCCAGCTTTCTTCTTCTTGCCTGAGAATGACTTGCAGGATTTTTTCCAACTCGATTTCCTTAATCAGAAGCTCTCTGGTTATTTCCATTTTTTCCATGTTCTCTTGCAGAGTTTCCATCTCCTTGACAATTTCAATTTCCTTCCTCGTAGGCTCCTGGAAGTGCTGAGTGACCCATTGCTTGAGAGCATTCTTTACCGGTTTGAGCTTTTTCTCCCAAATGAAGGTTGGAGAGCCAGGGATGAAACACTGCCAAGCATTACTAATGATGTCCTGAACTCCTTCCGACTCCAACCATAGATGATTAAATCAGAAGGGGAGAGGCCTCATATTCTCCATGGGGGCGGGGGGGGTGCGTGGGGTGAAAAGGAATAACGATTTATGATCTGAGACAACTGAGCATAGAAGCTTGGATTCAGGGAAGGAAGGAGTATTAAGAATATGCATTCTTACTAGGGCTCTATCTAATCTAGCAACGATATGCTCGGGGCCGAGCCTCCTATTGCTCTAAGTGGATTTCCCATTTTTGGGTTTTATATCAGTTAGTCCCCATAGTGAGATCAAATCCTCTAGTATTTCACCAAAAGGATCCCTAACTTTAGCTCCCCCTCTGCATTCTTCACCCGAAATGGTGACATTAAAATCGTCGGTAATGTGGCAAGGAATTTGTTTTTTCCCTTCGCATTGGTCCACCAAAGAGGTCCAGAAATTCTATTTCTGAGCTTGAACCGTGGGTCCATAAATGTTCCCAACCCAAAAGACTTCCTTGTTTTCCTTATTTTCTAGCTTCACAAACAACCAATTCTTGTTTTTGATGGTTGATTCCAATGATAAATTCTCATTAACCCACCAGGTGAGAAGGCCACCTGAGGCTCCATTCGCGCTTACAGCTATCCCTTCTCCTTTGACCCATATATTTTTCATAGTTAAAATACTGTCATTTGTAGTCTTCTTTGTCTTTGTTGGCTTTCCATCGTTTCCTTTGTCTGTGAATTCCCTCTCTGAAGAAGAGTATCCTCTCGTCATTTTGGGTTTTGGTGGAGGGCCTCTCCCTTCAGCCGACCTTCCTCTGCTGCAATTCTTTCAGGCTTCGTTTGATACTTTGGTGGATTATGTGCACAGTGGGGACAATAATAGAAGTTTCATCCAAGCTATCTCTTTGAGTACTCACCATAATCTTCTCCTTGCAATCAAGATTTCTTCCCACTCAATCTCAGTGAATCTCAGCGACTTGCTGAATGGTGGCAACCATCAACGGCAGTTCCTTTCTGAAGGTAATTTCCTCCTGGGTTATCAATATTCTCTTTTGGGGGAAGATCAAATAGGTTTTTTGCTCTGTGTTTTTAGAAAATCCCAGGACTTTAAGTTGTTTGGAGTCCCTTCCGCAGATATATTTTTGTCCCTCTTTGCTTCTGTTCTCAGCAATCTGTCTAGACTCCATTTAAACAGCAGCCGTGATAGTTATATTAGTCGGTCTCTTCAGTTGGAAATGGACCGTAGAAGGAATGAAGAAGGGTTTACTGACTTGAATATTAACATATAGAGCTTGTATGAAATCATGTTTATTGGAATTTCTGATAGCAGATAGGTTGCTAAAGAGGTAAAAAAACTTGTTGATGAGGTAAATTACCTCTCATACTAGGCTAGCAACCACGATTGAAGGATCGATGACAATGAGATGAATATCAAGGAAATTATGGGTAAAGTAGACCGCATTCTGGAAGACCTGTAGCTGTTGGTCCAGATGAACCAAGGAAGTTGTGTCCAAGAAAATCCAGGAGAAGCAAACCAGAAGGAGGAGGAATCAGTAACCCAGCCTACGGGTCAACCAGGAAAACCAAAATGATCCTCTCAGGAAAGTTTTTTGGCATTTTACTTAACCAACAATTTGTTCGTATTTATCCTTTGTCTGTAATTATTCGAAATACTAGAACTCTCTTCGGCTTGTTAAGGTCTCCTGTAGGGCCAAGTTTTGCTGTTTTTTCTTTAGAACAATCAGAATGTATAAGCTGCTGTCTTTTGTACTGAATGGATGTGCACAACCTGTTTAATATAATCTATTTTAAGTTTCTGTTAATTTTTTTTTTTGCAACAACTAGGTGAACATGTCTAAGATTTGTCAGGAACTTTCTTAATGTGTTCACAACAAAACATATGTCTGGCCTCGTGTTCATCAAGTACATAAACAAACCAATCATCTGTCTATACATTGTGGCATCAACTGTCTCTGAAGAATCACCACATAATATATTTAGGTTTGATTCCATAGGTGTGGCAATAACCTTGTAGTCCATCATTTTGAATCTCTTCAGAATCTCTATTGGATACTTTCCTTGACTAAGGAATATCCCATCTAATCTCCGCCACACCTTCAGAACTAAGAAGTAGTGCATCATCCCTAGGTCCTTCATCTCAAACTCTATGGAAAGTCTCCTCTTTGTATATGCAATGAGCTCATCCTCACCTGTTAGGAACATGTCATATACATATTGTAGGAGTATCACTGGTCTTACTCCCTCAACCTTGAAGTAGAGGCTTGAATCTACTTTACTCTTGGTAAATCCCGGGCTCATTAGA
This sequence comes from Pseudotsuga menziesii, assembly GCA_001517045.1. Classification (NCBI taxonomy): domain Eukaryota; kingdom Viridiplantae; phylum Streptophyta; class Pinopsida; order Pinales; family Pinaceae; genus Pseudotsuga; species Pseudotsuga menziesii. The sequence continues at coordinate 507,502 of LPNX011234018.1, forward strand.
AAATTATCCATCCTTCCATACCACGTCTTGGGTGCCTGCTTCAAACCATACAAGGACTTATTTAACTTGCACACATGAGTTTGTCTATCATGTGCCTCAAATCCTAGTGGCTGCTGTACGCACACTCCCTCTTCAACTACACCATTCAAGAAATCTGTCTTGACGTCCATCTGGTGTATCTTCCATTTCATTATTGTGGCTAAGGAAAGTACACATCTGATGGAAGTGTATCTCACTACAGGTGCAAATGTCTCCTCATTATTGATTCCTTCTTTCTGGGATAAGCCATGTGCTATGAATATTTCCTTGTATTTCACAATGCTTCCATATACTGCATGATTTATCTTATAGATCCATTTGGAAGATGCTACATGTTGAATTATTGTAACTTCGAAGAATATTCTAAATATATTTTAGTGGTCCCCGATGCTCCTATCGGGAGAATCACTTGTATTTATTTGTACCCCAATGTTCCTAATCGGGAGAATTAATAAGAGTCATGAGGAAGTCCCCTCTTTTGTAAGTCGACTCATTAGTACCCTAGTTTGGGTTACTCGAGCCTACATAACTAAGTCTAATATTAAGTGAACGGAAGAATATAAATAGAGGTGAGGTGCTTCTCATTTGAACACACTCACACTCACCTGTGTAGCGCATAAGAGAGAGAGAGAAAGAGCTTTAGCTGGAGAAAGAGGAGGATCAATCTTTTTGGGTTTTACCTTTTATCTTTTTGGGGCATCTATATTGAGGAAGATTTTGCTAGGTTTTTCCCTTTAGGGTTTTGCCAGGATAAATCTGTGTTGTTCTTGTGATACTGTTTCTTTCAGTGATCCTATCTATATGATTTTGTTATGAAATTGAAATTAAAAGGTGATAATTTAGCTTAGCATATGGAATTTTAACATGGTATCAGAACTAGCCTGAATAGGACAACTTTCACAAGGTGAAAAATCCCTCTCTCTCTCCCCGAAAGAAATTAGGGTTTTGGGAAAATTTTTGATTTTTGGAAAACTGTTTGCATAGAAAGTTTTCTCCCTCCTAGAGCTCATCTATTGATCCTGGAATCAATATTTTTTGGTGAGTGACTCTTCGGGAAAGTCAAACCCTAGTTTGACAGCTGTACCAGAAAACTGCAGAACTAGAAAACAACTGGAAGCTACAGAGCTGAATCATCCAAGTATGATTTGGAAGGTGATGACTTGAGATATCTAGAAACCAAGCACACTAGTCAACCCGCCTCAGTCAAGTGCATCTCCTCATAAGTTCAATTTCTCATTCTGCAGAATTTCAATTTTTTGTGATTTTCTGACAAGATGGCCCCAAGCACTTACTTGAGGAAAAGCTAGAAGGCATAGAGAATTTCCGAGCGTGGAAATATAGGATTGGTATCATTCTCCAAGAGAATGATCTTGTTAAGTATATCAAAGAGGAAGTTGCAGAACCTAAAGAAGCTGAAGCTAAGGAGAAGCACAAGAAGGATATGATTAGGGAACAAAGGATTATTGCTGACTCTATCAAGGATCACTTGATCCCTCAAGTGTCATCCAAGAAGACTCCAAAAGAAATGTATGATGCCCTATCCAGAATGTATGAGGGTAGAAACATCAATAGAAAGATGAATCTAAGTGCTCAACTAAAGAGCACCAAGATGAGCCATGGAGAATCTATCCAGGACTACTTCACAAGGGTTTCTTAGATCAAACAACAACTAGAATCCGTTGGAGACAAACTTGATGAAGATGAGATTGTTATGACTTCTCTCAATGGTCTCACTAGACCCTGAGAGTCATTCATCCAGATGATGTGTGCCAGGAAGGAAAGCATGAAGTTTGATGTTGTATGGGAAGACTGCATTCAAGAGGAAACTAGAGTGGCAAATAGAGAAAACCTACTAAAGGAGGATGATCAAGCCCTAGCCACTCATACCAAGAGAAGAAGAAGTCAACCCAACTTTAAGAAGGGAAACAAGAGGGAGGATCAACCTCCCAGAAAGTTCTAGAAGACAAGAGAAAGACTCCCTAATAGGGACTACTCTAGCTTTCAATGTTTTCATTGTGATAAGATAGGACACATTGCCATAAATTGTCCTATGAAGAGACAAGAATATAAGAAGAAGATCAACAACAACAAAATACATCATGCTTATCTATCTAGAGAGAGGATGAAGAAGAAGAATAGGAAGGACCTCCAAGAAACCATGCAAGAGAAGAAAATGCAGAATAATATGTATTATTCTCAGCACTCTCCGCATCTATAACACCTGCAGAAGATACTTGGCTTATTGATAGTGGTGGTTCAAAGAACATGACATGACAAAATAAGACTCTATCAAGACTTGAAGAAAAGAACTCTCATCAGAAAGTATCTCTAGGAGATGACTATCAATATTTGATCAAAGGAATTGGGGAAGCAAGCTACAAGCTTGATTCAGGAAATCCCCTGAAGATGAAAGAAGTACTATATGTACCAGGTCTGAAAAAGAATATACTTTCTATCTCAGCGTTAGATAAGAAAGGATTCAAAGTTGCATTCATAGATGGCCAAGTACTCATGTGTCCCAAAGGGAAGAATATTGAAGATGCAGTTATCATTGGTGAAGAAGAAGGAGGCTTGTATAAAATTAAGGGGCATATAGAAACAACCCTTGTTAATGAGTCCACTGATCCTAGTGAACTATGGCATAGAAGGCTTGCTCACATAAATTACAAAGCACTACGGCATGTGAACAAAGTAGTGACAGGATTACTAGACATGAAGATCAAACATGAAGGCATTTGCAAAGGATGTGCGAAAGGAAAGAACATCAAGAATCCATTTCCGAAGAGAGAAACAAAAACAAAAGGTACGTTAGAATTGATTCATTCAGGTGTGTGTGGTCCAATGTCCTCCACATCTTTAATTGGTTTCGAATATTATATTACCTTTATTGATGACTATTCAAGAAAGACATGGATCTACTTCTTGAAAGCAAAGAGCGAAGTATTTGAGAAATTCAAGGAATTCAAAGCCTTGATAGAGAATCTTTTAGACAAGAGAATCAGGACACTCTGATCAAACAATGACGAAGAGTATACTTCAAAAGAGTTTGAATCCTTCTGTAAAGATTTTGAAATCAAGAGAGAACTAACCACTCCCTACAATCCTCAACAGAATGGTGTTGTGGAAAGAAAGAACAGAACCATCATGGAGGCAGTGAAGACAATGATATATGATCAAGATCTTCCAATGCATCTATGGGCAGAAGCAACAAGAACTACTGTCTATGTACAAAATAGAATATCTCATTGTGCTCTTAGATTCAAGACTCCAGAAGAGATGTTCACGGGAAAGAAGCCTGAGGTAAGTCACCTCAATATATTTGGTTGTCCTATATATGTTCATATACCAAAAGAGAAAAGAACCAAGTTGGACCCTTCCGAAAAGAAGGGAATATTTGTTGGATACTGTGAAGTGTCCAAGGCATTCAGAATTTACATTCCTGGATTCCATCACATGGAAATCAGTAGAGATGTAACATTTGATGAAGAAGCAGCTCTCAAGAGATCCAGAAAATGTCAACATGAAGAAGTATACGAGGAAGATGTACCTCCCATAAAAGTTGAGAATACATCCCTCCCTGAAGATGAAGTACCTGAAGAACATGATATGATAGAACCACAAGAACCTCCTACGATGGAGATGTCACGAAAGAAAAAGCCTGCTTGGGCAAGATAAATTATACATGAAGCAGAAAGATATGGATCTCCTGAAGGCTCCACAAGGATAAGCAAGAATCCCAAGACATTTTCCAGCTATGTGGCTTTGATGTGTGATCTGGTGGATCAAGAACCTACAAACTATGAAGAAGCGGTATAGAAGAAAGAACATGTAGAAGCAATGACTAAAGAATACCAGTCAATAATGAAGAATGATGTATGGGATATAGTTCTCAAACCAGAAGGAAAGAGTGTAGTATCCTCCAAATGGATCTACAAGATAAAACATGCAGCTAACGGAAGTATCGAAAAGTATAAAGAAATATTTGTGGCCAGAGGTTTCTCTCAGAAAGAGGGAATTGATTATGAAGAGACATTTTCTCCAGTAGCACAGTATACTTCAATTAGAACTATCATGGCACTTGCATCCATGATGAAGTGGGACTCACACCAGATGGATGTGAAGACAACCTTCCTGAATGTTGTGAATGAAGAAGACGTATACATAGAAAAACCACAAGGATTTGAAGTTGAAAACAGAAAGACTCATGTATGCAAGTTGAAGAAGGCCCTGTATGGATTGAAGTAAGATCCCAGAGCTTGGTATGGAAGGATAGATAGTTTCCTGACGAGCATGGGCTTTACCAAGAGTAAAGACGATCCCAACCTTTACTTCAAGGTTATAGAATATGAACCTGTCATACTATTACTATGTGTGGATGATTTATTTCTGATAGGGAATGAGAAACAAATTGTGAAAGAAAGAAGAAACTCACTGAAGAATTTGAGATGAAAGACCTTGGGTTAATGCATTATTTCCTAGGTATGGAAGTATGGAAAAGTTCAGAAGGAATATTTCTCAACCAGGGAAAGTATGTAGTAGAGACATTGAAAAGATTCGATATGTTTGAAAGAAAAGCCATGGCCACACCCATGGATTCCAACCTGAAGTTGTTAGCTGATGACTCATTAGAGTTAGTGGATGTGACTCAATATAGACATATTATTGGGTCATTGATGTATCTAACAAATACCAGACCATACATTTGTTTTTCTGTGAACACCTTGAGTTAGTATCTAGTTCAACCTAGACGTGTTCACCTAATAGATGCAAAACATTTGATGAGATATCTGAAAGGGACTATAGAATTTGGTCTATACAATGATGGAAGCCATGAGTACAGACTATATGGCTATACGGATGTAGATTGGGATGGAAGTGTATTAGATAGGAAAATCACATCAGGTGGATGTTATAGTCTAGGATCTGCTGTGATTTCATGGTTTAGTAGGAAATAGTTTAGTGTTGCTCTTAGCACGACTGACGCAGAATATATAGCAGCTTGCTTTGCTAGTTGTGAAGCTATATGGCTTCAGAAGCTGATGTCAGGTTTATTCAACCTAGATTTGGATACTACCGTGATTCTATGTGATAACCAAAGTTGTATAAATATGACAGAGAACCCAGTGTTCCACGATAGATCGAAGCACATAGAAATCTGGTATTTTCACATTCGAGATATGATGCAGAAGGGATCCATAAAGCTCCAGTATGTGAGTACTGATGAACAAGTTGCTGATGTGTTGACGAAGCCTTTGTCCCAGTTAAAGTTTGAATACTTTCGAGACAAGCTTGGTGTTGTTCGGAAATACCTTCCTCGAAAGGGGGAGCAGTGATGTTGTAGTGGGATTGTATCATCCCTGGACACTTGTCCTAAAGTGATCCGGTGACTTCGGTCCTCAAGAATGAAGAGGGATTGTATCATCCCGGGACATCTGTCAAGAACAGATCCAGTGACTTTAGTCCTCGAGAATGTGGTAGGATTGTATCATCCTTGAACTTTTTTTCAGAACGGATCCGATGAATTCGGTACTCGAGAACGTGGTAGGAGTATATCATCCTTGAACTTTTGTTCAAAACAGATTCAGTGACTTTGGTACTCAAGAACATGGTAGGATTGTATCATCCTTGAAATTTTGTTCAGAATGGATCGGGTGACTTTGGTACTCGAGAACGTGGTAGGATTGTATCATCCTTGAAATTTTATTTAGAACAGATCCGATTACTTCGGTACTTGAGAATGTGGTAGAATTGTATCATCCTTGAACTTTTGTTCAGAATGGATCCAGTGACTTCGGTACTCGAGAATGTGGTAGGATTGTATCATCCTCAAACTTTTGTTCAGAATGGATCCGGTGAATTCGGTACTCAAGAACATGGTAGGATTGCATCATCCGATGGACTTAGTCCTAAAGTGATAGGGAGTGATTATCCCGTAATTCAATCCGATGACTTCGGTTGTTGAGAATGCGGTGGGATTGCATCATCCCTAGACTTTAAGTCCAAAAGTGATCCAAAGACTTTCGTCTTTGAATTGTGAATTGCAGGTTGTTGCTGCTGATGATGATGTTACTGATCGAAAGATTAGAGTATGATGATGATGATGTTAGTGATCGAAAGATTAGAATGTGATGATGATGATTTTACTGATCGAAAGATCATAATGTGATGATGATGATGTTGTTGATCAAAATTTTAGAGTATGATAGTGCTGATGATGATGATAGAAAGGTCAAAGTGCTGATGATGATGTTGCTGATCGAAAGGTCAAAGAGATGATGATGATTTTGCTGATCAAAAGGTCAAAGTACTGATGATGATGTTGTCGATCGAGCGGTCAAAGTGTTGCTGCTGAGGATTGAAGATAAAGACTATATGTTAAAGATGATGAAAATATTCCAATGATTTATAGATGTATCACCCTGATTATGTTGATGATGCCTTCTCTCTCATACTGTTGTTGTTGATGTTGTTGTAGAATACCCTTCTCGTTAAGGGGGAGTGTTGAATTATTGTAACTTTGAAGAATATTCTGCATATATTTTAGTGGTCCTCGATGCTCCTATTGGGAGAATCACTTGTATTTATTTGTACCCTAATGTTCCTAATCGAGAGAATTAATAAGAGTCATGAGGAAGTCCCCTCCAATGTAAGTCGGGTCATTAGTACCCTAGTTGTGGTTACTCGAGCATACATAACTAAATTAGGATTACTCGAGCCTACATAACTAAGTCTAATATTAAGTGAACGGAAGAATATAAATAGAGGTGAGGTGCTTCTCATTTGAACACACTCACACTCACTTGTGTAGCGCATAAGAGAGAGAGAGAAAGAGTTGTGGCTGGAGAAGGAGGAGGATCAGTTTTTTGGGTTTTACCTTTTATATTTTTGGGGCATCTATATTGAGGAAGATTTTGCTGGGTTTTTCCCTTTAGGGTTTTCCTTAGGATAAATCTGTGTTGTTCTTGTGATACTGTTTCTTTCAGTGATCCTATCTATATGATTTTGTTACGAAATTGAAATTAAATGCTGATAATCTAGCTTAGCATATGGAATTTTAACACTACAGACTTCCAATATGGTCTCCAGACCACCTCTCATACATCATTCTTCATGATTGGTTGATACTCTTCAATGATGGCATCCTTCCATGATTTCTTTTCTGCAACTTCCTCATAGTTGGAATGTTCTTCATCAATGATGTCACAAAGTAGTGCCACATAGCTAGAGTATGGTCTTGGTATATTTCTTTCTATTGAAGTCCCATCTAGAGAACCATATGTCTCTACATATTGGATAGATTCCCATGCCCATGTTGATATTCTCTTGTAGGGGTTATTCTCACAAGGTGGATCTACAAGTCTCTGTGGTTATGTCATGTCATGGTATTCATGGTCTTCTTGGATTATCTATTCCATAACTGTATCTTTGGTTCTGGGAACTTCGAGTTATTTAGTTTCTTTAATGTGGAATTGTCTTGACTTGTTGTAAGTTGAGTCTTCATAAAAAGTAAAATATCTTATGGTATCTATCTTATTGAATCCTGGGAAGGATATTCTGTAAGCTTTTGATGTGTCATTGTATCCCACAAATATGCCCTTCTTTCTTGAAGGAGCTAGTTTTGTTGTCTTTTCTTTTGGAATGTGTATGTACACAGGACAACCAAATATTCTGAGATGGATTAATTCTGGTTTCTCTCCTGAGAAAGCTTCTTATGGAGTCTTGTTATCCAATACACAGTGAGGTGTTATGTTTTGTACATACACGACTGTTCTTGCTACTTCTACCCATAGGTGCATTGGAAGTTCTTGGTCGTGAAACATCGCCTTTGATTCTTCCATTATTCTTATGTTCTTACTTTTTGCAATGCCATTTTTTGAGGATTGTAGGGAGTGCTCATCTCCCTCTTAATCCCATATTATCTACGTAGGTCTTTGAACTCTTCTGAAGTGAACTCACTACCATTATCTAATCATAAAGCATTGATCTTCCTTTGAATGTGATTATGTACCAATTCTTTGAATTCCTTTTCAAGAAATAAATCTAGAAATAAAACTTCATCTATACTTTTCAAGAAATAAATCCAGGTTTTACGAGAATAATCATCTATAAAATAAACATAGTATACATAACCACTTAAGGAGTTGGATGACATGGGGTAAAATAAATATGAGTGGATTATATCCAAAATTTATTTTGCCTTGCTTTCACTGCTAGGAAACGGTTTCTTTATATTATTCCCTTGCACACATCCTTTGACTTCATGTTTTTCTTGCATCTTGGGTAGACCTAATACTATTTTGCTTGCAATTGGTAGTGCTCTATAGTGTACATGTGCAAGCCTTCGGTGCCATAGTTCACTTGGTTCCATAAAGTCATGAACCAATGCTTGTTCTGGTTGTCCCTATTCAACTTGTACATGCCTCCCTCTTGCTCTCCAATTATTGATGCATCATCTATTGTATTTCCTCTTGGCCACATGAGTACTTGGGAATCAACAAATGCAACACGAAATCCTTTAGAATCTAAACATGAAATGGAGAGTATATTTTTCTTCAAACCTAGTACATAGAGGACATCCTTCATCTTCATTGATTTTCCTGAATCCAACTTATAAGAGGACTTCCACTCCCTTTTATGGGATACTGGTAGTCATCTCTAAGTTTGAACTTGTGAGGTGACTAATGTTTTGAAAGGTTGATAAAAGATTCTTTGTACCCTGTCATGTGCTTGGAATATCCACTATCTACAAGCCAATCATCTCTTCCATGGGTGATGATACCTGTAAGAGATGACATCAAAACATATTCTTCATCACTTGAAGAATATTATCTTGTTCTTTTGTTTGCTGGTTCATCATCTTCAACAACTTGAGCATGATGCCTCTTCTTCTTGTTTGTCCTAGTGGATCCTTTGTTTATGGGGCAATCTTTTGCAAAGAGGCCTTTTTAATCACATGTGAAGCATATAAAATTTGAATGGTCCCTTTTTGACCTATAGTTATTTTGGAATATTTTGGGCCTTATGTGAGGTTGATCCTCCCTCTTGATTCAATCCTTCTTAGAATGAGCAGCTAGGGCTTGGTCATCATCAGCTCCCATCTTCTTTTACCATGACACTAATCAAGATTCTTCTTGAGTGCATTCCTCTCATAATATGTTGAACTTGATTAGCTTCTTCCTGGTGCATATCCCTTGAATGAATGAGTCCCATGATCTTGGGAGACCATTCAAGGTAGTCATCACGATCACTCCTTCTTCAACATTTTCTTCAATGGCCTCTAGTTCCTCCTTGAATTGTGAAACCCTTGTGTCAAAGTAAGACTAGATGGTTTCTGAGTGTTTTATATTCACATTCTTGAGTTGATTTCTCAAGGTCATATTTCAGTTGATGTTCTTAACTTTGAATAGTTTGATCAAAGCATCAAACATCTACTTGGGGGTTTTAATGTTGAGACATGAGGAATGCAATGATATTGGATTGAGTCTAAAATGATTTTCTTGGATCTTATCATGGTATTCTTGTGAGTATCCTTTCCCTCTTCTCCTGTTGGTTTTGTGACCTCCGCAGTGACATACTTATCCAAGTCATTCTCTTCTAGGAGAAGACAAATTCTATGCTTCCATGCTTGGAAGTTGTCATCTCCTTCAAGCTTGTCCGCAAGCTTGGTATGATTCAAAATATTGATATGAGAACCTTAAATGGGAATAACAAATAAACAAATATCACCAATTTGATATGCCCAAACAATTCCTTGACCCGACTGACCTAGGGTTCAACATAGAAACCCTAATTTTCAAACTTGGAATTTTGAAATTATGTCCAGATAGAAAGATGCGACTCCTTGAGGCAAGTTTCCTAGTGAGGTCCTTTATCAAATTATGTGGAGAGAATCTCTAAAAATATTATGCCTTAGTTCCTTCCCACATAGTGTCCCGCAGTCTAAAATTGAAACTTCTTCAAATTGGAATCTTTCTCCACCAAAATATGCGCCTCCTTAAGGCCAGTTATCCTAGCCCTCGTTTCTACAAAGTTTGTGAATAAAAGTGCTAGAACTTGGAAGCCCTAGTTTCCGCAGCTACACGGTGCCTTATTTCAAGGTGCCTCTAATACCATGTTAGAGTTTGTACTTTAATTCAAATATGTTAGATATTTATTATAATGCACTAGGATCACTGAAATATGGACACACCCAACACAAAAGAGAGACACGAATAATTTTATCCTGGGAAACCACAAGGGAGAAAAGCCAACAACTTATTCTGTATAGATTCGCCACTTAGTACAATGCTAGACAAAGATAGAAAACCCAAAGATAAGATGAATTCTGCAGCTTCTTCCTCTTCTTCCACAATGAACTTGTCTTTATTTCTCTTGGAGTGAGCTTGCTTGTGATTGTTGTGTCAAAATGAGGGAGGGACCCTCCCTATTTATATTCTTCAAGTGTGTGACCTAATACCCTCATTGGGATGACTTCTCAGCCTTGTTGGGATGACCTCTCCTAGGAAGACTCAAAAATACATTTTATAATATTTCTCTTGGGGACTAATGACCCGAATTACAATGAAGGTTTTACCTTGACGCTTACATGACCAATTACATTAATTCCATCTTTTATAGGAGAGAAAAAATCCTCGAAAGGAGGAATAACAAAAGTACGAAATAATAATAATAGCTATAACAATAATACAAAGAATATATTCTCAAGTTACATTTACAACAACAAGACTATTGCAACCTATTCTAAAATATTGGAGATATCTGCATTTTCTTATCTTTAATTGTGAAATTTGCAGCTGGTTGATAGTATTGAGCTTCTACATAAGATTTGGGATTGGTTGGTCAAAAAAAGATTGCAATTGTTGCTACAAGTGCTCTAAAAGAAGAAGTTGTAGTAGTAGATAATTCAAGAACCCGAGTATAATAAATTTATCAATTCAACATTCATAATATATGCTTGCAAACAGTTGATTTTTGTAAGTTCTAGTGGATCTTTTGGTGCTTTATTGTGTTTTTTTATAAGTATCAAATTGAAGGAAAGTTGAATTGCATTGCATTTGGGTGCATTCTCTGCTGAGACCGACACCCTTCAATTTTTGAGTTTGAGTCTGTTGAGTCTTTTTTGTAAAGTATCGATTTGCAAGAAGTTCTCAGTAGTTGATTGAGTCTACTTGGTCCTTCCTGCACAAGGAGGCCTCAAACAATCCTCATAATGTCTCAAACTAAATAAATATTAGAGTTGTTGAACACTCTAATACTTACTGTTGTAGATGTTTCAATCACAATCAACAAAGAGACTCTTCAAACTATTATAAATAATTTGTAGGATTGAAAATTAAAAGAGGATAAGGTACAAAAAAGGAATCAACATTATGAACTAGTGTTTGTTTAGAACAATCCTCTTTTTGAAGACGATTCCCATCAACTGCTAGCGCATGACCAAAACAATAATTTTTTTATAGAAGATGTTCAGATTTCCAAATTCCAACATTTTGATCAAGTTGGCCATGTGAAATATCATTGTTTTGATCTTAATCCTTGTCATCATTATAGGAAGTGTAACCATTCTTTAGATAGATGTTCGACACTAAAGAAACTTACAAGATTAAAACTTGCAGCATAAAATTTTATTGCTTCTTGCCTTGTAACTGACAGTGTTGTACATTATATCAAGATTCAAGTTTCGAATCCTTATCATTTTGAAAACAAGAAGTCATGACCTTCCTCAAGTGAGCCAGATAAAGCGATTATGAGCCACAACCAGTTTCATAGGATAGAATAAAAGATGCAACCAAAATATAGAAGGGAGACATGCTCGAGAGTAATCATGAGTTTGTGGTAATATGTGTCTAGTTGACACTCATAACCACTATGAGACTTTCCACTCCTAATGTTGTTCGCGATAGGGGGGAATGATATACCATCAGAAACAATCGAGCAAGAACAAATGAGACAAAACAAGATAAGTCAATGCCATGTTCGACTGAGCTCCAAAGTTTGTAGTCATCCTAAAACCTCCCATTCATCAGAAGACTTCACCTTCTGCTAGACATCAGATGGTGGTCCCCAAACCACCATTTCCATAGGGAGCCGTTGATCCTTCGAGATAAGTTCCAAAGAGAAACTCTGAGCAAGAATCAGATTTGTCACCAAGTTTGAGAGTTTATGGTAAACCTTAAACTACCCACTTAGTATAATACATCAGTTTCTGCTAACCCTTTTGGTTTTTGTTCAATTAAAACCACCACTTCAAAGAACACTTGTATTTAGTAACAGATGTCACCTTCTGCTAACTTGCTTGGAAAAGTCAAAATGTCAAGCTGGAAATGTTTAGCAGTTTGTAGATGTGTACTTCTATTTATTCATCTCCCTTTTCTTGGACTCATATACACCTATTTTGTTAGGATTATAATCCTCCCTTGTCCAATTTAGTCAGTCACCTAGAGTCAATTTAGTCATTAGTTGGGTCCACTAGTACTATTGGGTCCACTTGGCCTAATGGGGCGACATGTACCAGTCACTGGAGCATGGGGAACACTGCTAGAGGTTAAATGCCACTTACTGCATGTGCATGCATTAGTTTGGGTGCCTCTTAGACCAACAATCCCTACATTTTAGGAGCCACTGGGAGTCCTGGCAGCAACCTACTTAAGTTAGTTGGAGTTAGTACTAGTTAGTCTTAGTTAGCTTCAAGTTAATTTTAGTTAGTTCACAATCAGTTAGCTAGCGCTAGAAATGCATGGCTAATGCATGGCTGCATGTGGAGTAGGCGCCTTTGCCCACCTGCCACACTCAGTTGCACTAAGTTAAACTAGCTATCACTGATTGATTGAGTTGTTGGACATCTGGGAGTTGATCTGTTGGACTCCGATAGTGATTTAGACAAGTTCAGTTAGCCATGCAATTAGGTAGAGTCAATCAATTCGAATTCCTCTCTCATGAATTCAAATTGACTGGTTATTAATACTAGTGTATTACATTGTAATGATTATCCACTTACTTTTGATTAATGAAATCATTCACAGATGCAAGCCATTTTTTTGCACTGTTTCATTCTTCAATTCCGAGTAAAATTGTCTGATCTATTTTGTGAGTTGTGTGCTGGTCTACATATCTATGTACTCAATTTTATATGGTATCAGAGCCTTGATAGGACAAGGCACTTCTCCTTTCTAGATATCTTCTACTGGATCAATTTGTTTTTTTGAGCAAAATTGCTCCTTCCAGCTCTGCACGAGAAGCGACAAGTTTACCACAGAAATTGTAAGCAAAGAAATTGTTTATCAAGCAAGCTTGATTAACTAAGTTGGGTGCGATGAAAAATTTAAAAGTGCAGGCTGTCCAACCTTACGGCGCCCTTTTTGTGTTTTTGCAGGTACGACATCAAATGGATTCATTATTTCCTCTTCTCACCCCATTCACAAGCTATTCAGAATGGAAGTTGAAGATGATTGCATCTCTGAAGAGACAAGATCTCTATGAGGTGTATATTGGACTTGGTAAAGAGTCTTATGAGAATGAGAATGACTGGATAAATGATGGTGATGCGGATTTTGGAGAAATAGGTCTGGCCCTTTCTCCTAGCTTGCACTACCTCACTAAATCTATTGAATACCCAAAGGATCTTTGGACAAAATTGGACAGAACCTTTGGCAAGCTTAATGACGATCATAATAGCACTTTGGAGAGCACACCCAGCACCACAAGAGTTCTTGATCCAAAAGTCTCGGCTTCTACTCTCTCTGATGAAGTTGTTCAAGATGAAGAAGAAGCAAAATCTTCTACACAATCAATTCGAATTGAAGAAAGTCTCCTTGCAGTGACTCCTTCTCCTGATGCTCCGGAAGTTTATGAGATATTTGATAGCTCATATTTTCATATGGCTGATACAGAAGAAGAAATTTGAACCTCTGATATTGAAGAAAAACACTGCTGCACTTCTATGCAAACATTCTCCAGTGATTCTCCTTTAAATTCTGTGCAAAATTTGTCAGTAATTGCTTCTGAAAGTGAAGAGGAATTTGATTTCTCTCCCTCTAATATTGATAATGGTGTGAAGATAAGTAATACCTTGGATATTTTGGAAAAAATATCATATTGTAGGAGTGATCCATTCACTATCCTTGATCTAGATATTCCAACAAATTCCTATAGGATTGCATGCACCAATATTTAGAATTTTGAAGAAAGAGAAAACTGTGCATCTACCGTCTTGATGGACCATACTTTTGGATCTGATATGAAATTATTTGGATATGATATGATCTTATTCGGATCTGATTTGATATTACTTGGTTCAAGATTTCATGTTTATAAGCTTTCAGTACTGGGGATTTGATTTCATTACACACTTTTGGATCTGATATGGAATTATTTGGATTTGATATGATCTTATTTGGATCTGATCTGATATTATTTGGTTCAAATTTTAGATTCCAAGAGCTTTCAGTCATGCTTGTAGCTGCTCTCACCAATTTCGGTGTGAAAAATCAAGCACCGCAAGTCTTCTTCAAATTTGCTGATGGGGATTTGGTGTTAGTTTCCTCTTATGAGGTTGCTGCTATTTTATTTTGTGAATAATTAGTTTTTTCTGAATCTATATCATATTATGGAGCTCAAGCATTCACTCTCCACAGTCCCATGGCTTCTCTACCTTTGGTCACATAGTCATCTTCCCACAGAACTAGTAAAGAGGAAGACATTCTGCATCCGCCTGGATACTTTGTCCTAACACTTGGGGCTGATTTGAACAATCATGGTTTTCTTCTCAAGGATGAAACATATCAGTTTCTTGAGTGTTCTTCACATGGTTCGAATCCTTAAGCACTTTTTCTCTCTTATCAGTTGATTTCAGTTGCTCTACATGGGTACAGTTTTCATCCAACAACTGTCTATGTTCCTAATTCGGTTGAGCACATTATTATTCTTCCAAAGAGGAAGATTCCTCCATACATAATCATTTATTTTGGATGGATAAGTTCACATGCCAGGCCCCAGGATACCTATGCACAGAAGAACAGATTGATCCTTGTTTTACCTGCTTAGTTTGAGGGGAGTTATTTTTCCCATGAGGTTTTTCCCCATTTCCTTGGTTATTGTCATAGCTGATTTTATCGCTCCAGGTGAATCACACTTTGTATGGCCTTCCCCTGTCCCACGGTAGACTCCTTAGACCCCATGGACCATTTTTTGTCCTTTGATGTTTCCTTGATCATCCCTAAAAACATGTGAAAAATGATACACACGACTTTTAAACCTATAATCACGTATATACGCGGGTTTGATCCCTAAAACCGCGTACATTGGGATGTGTACAAAATCCAAATCCTTTTGGAGTTTTCCTTGACATGGATCTGACTCATTTGACTCCTGGCCTTCCCTATGCCTTGAGATCGCTCCGATTCGACCTTTCTTTACCCCTTTGAAAAGCTATATAAGGAACTCTATGATACATTGAAGGCATATGAGAGAATTGAGAGCAAAGAAACTATAGTCCATTGTTGCCGGAACTTATGCTTGAGTCTGCATCCCTTTGTCCCTTGGAGCACTTTTGTGTTCTTCCCAATCTTTCCTTTTACTTGTGAGCTTGCTATTGAGAGATGGAGGATTGAGGTGGTGGAGGCCCAAGTGGGGGATTTAGTTTCTCCGGTTCGCAGACGTGCCGTCAGAGGTTGTATCTATTGTAATCTCTGATTTATATTAATAGAAATATCTTTTCTTGTCCAGTAATGTGTGTTTGAATGAATATTTTATCCATGGGATTATGTCAAATGCTTATACATTATTGATTATATATGATAGAATAGAGCTAACACCATGATATAGAGAATGCTTGTATTGTTTACTTGTTGTTGAGGAAGCAATTTATCAATTCAAGCTGAAGTTGGAAAGCTCAACGAGGATCTACTTCAACCGTCCGGAATAAGGTACGAGGTCTGATCCTTTAGTGTTAGACATTTAATTTCTATTGCATATTGGAAAGGATTGATTTCTGGAGTCAAGCTGTCTGTTGTGGTACCCCAAGCCATAGGAATTTCTCTCCGTAACAGAATTGGCGATTTCACTAGGGAGTTCCTAGTAGTTGTCCTTTGGGGGTTGTTATATCGGCATTCAATGACTTTGAATTGCTCTTTCTCTCTTGTTTCTGTGTCAGAACTGGGGGCATGTTTGCCTGGTAGTGTCTAATTGGTGTGAAGTTTGTCTCAGCTTGTCTATTTTCCTTGATTTTATGCACCTTTCTCCCTGTACGTGAATTTTTAACTCATAGTCACGTATACACGCGGGTTTACTGCGAACGGTCGCGTATGCCCTTAATTTTGCCATTTATGGGAAGTTAAATGGTTGCTGGGTGAAGTTTGATGATTGTTGAGTCTCCTTTGGCACTGCCTGAGTCTGTTTATACCTCTGTTTCTGACCAGAGACGTTTTTTTAGGCTAATTTGTTTTTTAAGAAGGTTCTTGTCATGGCATTTTCGATTTTTTGTTTGGGATTAGTGCATTAGATTTATTTTACCTTAGTTCTTTGCTTGAGTGCTGTTTGAGTGTGCTTGCAAGGTCCGGGGGTTCTAGAGTCATTCTTTTTTTTTTGTATCTCATTTTATTTCAAAAAATCCAAAAGCATTTGCTTATCATCATGCATTTCATTTTTCATTTTGCATTGTACTTGCACTAGATTTGCTTTGGAGTATTAGTTAGGATTTCATATAGGAAAGCTTGCATACATCATTTGAAGAAAAATTGTGCATTTCACGTAATAGCATACCCTGTTTTCATACACACAATGCATTTGCATTGATTGTTAGGTGTGCATTTTACTTCATGTTGTGTCATAACACCATTAGTTGCACGACCATATCCCTCTTTGAGTAATAAAGCCAATTAAAATCAACGCTTAAATTAAAATGAACTACACTCTTTTCTTTTATAGGGTGCACCAACAAGCTTAGGTTTTAGGATCTTGGAATAGTTCATTATGAGTAAATTCTCCAAGATTACTAAACAACAACATGTATGTGTCTGTCCAGGTGAGTGTGTGAAATCCTTGGTTTACCGTGTTTCTCGGGATCCTCCGCTCAAAAGGGAGTTAAGCACGAGGCAATGTGAGCGGTTATTGATTGGGATGACCCCTAGTCATAACTGAGTAGCACCAGAGATATTTCCAGGATTGTATTCATATCTGGGGGCTCTTTCGAGAGTTTCAGGCTTTGCTACCCTACCCATACGGTCAATCCCGCCTGCGACTGTCCGCCTGAGCATTGATTATATTGAGGTGACCTTAGTGGCCTTACCTAGGATATCGAGGGGGTACTTTGCAGGGGTTATTCTGTGGGTGTCCTGGCTAGGTTGGGGTCGGACAGCACAGTCGCTTTACGCGTTGAAGCTGAGGGCCACAATAATTGGTTACGTACCTCCACTTGTTGTGTATGGGAGTCTCAAGCCTCTCC